>CM057343.1:84773269-85016974 GCA_030015575.1 Agapanthus africanus
GATTTTTGATCCAAAGGTCTTCTGTTTTACAGAGAAAATCTTTTTAGTTTGAGAAAGATCAGGAAAATATTTCCCGAAATAGAATTTAATTCTAGAATTTGATAGGAGCATTTTAAATTGGGGCACTCACATGCTTTACATGTGAGAGGCAAGAGAACTCATGTGTTTAACACGTGACTCCTGCCGTGGGTTTTAGCCTGTTTATGTTCAGCGCTCATATGCTTTGCATATGAGCGCTCACGTATTTTACACGTGAGGCCTGTTTGACCATTAATTGTTTTATTTTCAGTGCCCATATGCTTTGCATATGAGCGCCCACGTGTTTAACACGTGAGGCCAAATTTTGAAGACTCTCCCCCCTTTTTTATAAGGAAACAAGTAGCTATTGTCCGAAAATTTTGGCGGGAACAAATGCCCCCACTACTTTGCCCACGTATGTATGTACGCGGGTGAAGTAGTGTAAAGTAATGTGTGACCATAGAATTGATGGCCTAGGAGACAAGTTTATGGTCCTTATAGCCTAAGACTTTCCAACTTTATGAGCCGTGAGTCGAGACGAGTCGAGAAGTTCTCGCAGGGACATTATTTTCCCTACGAGAGGTTATTGGTTGACTTGATTCTGAGACGGAGCATTGCCCCAGCGAGGAACTCATTGGTTGACTTGTTTCCGAGACTGAGCGTTGCTCCGGCGGGGAGGTCATTGGTTGACTTGTTTCCGAGATGGAGCACTGAGAGGTCATTGGTTGACTCGTTTCCGAGACGGAGCGTTGCTCCGGCAGGGAGGTCGTTGGCTGACTTGTTTCCGAGTCGAAACATTGCTCCGATGGGGAGGTCATTGGCTGACTTGTTTCTGAGTCAAAGCATTGCTCTTATGGGGAGGTCATTGGGTAACTTGTTTCCGAGTTGAAGCATTGCTCCGACGGGGAGGTCATTGGTTGACTTGTTTTCAGGTCGAAGCATTGCTCCGACGGGGAGGTCATTGGTTGACTTGTTTCCGGGTCGAAGCATTGCTCCGACGGGGAGGTCATTGGTTGACTTCTTTCTGGGTCGAAGCATTGCTCCGATTGGGAGGTCATTGGGTGACTTGTTTCCGAGTCGAAGCATTGCTCCGACGGGGAGGTCATTGGTTGACTTGTTTCCGAGTCGAAGCATTGCTCCGACGGGAAGGTCATTGGTTGACTTATTTCCAGGTTAAAGCAATGCTCCGACAGGGAGGTAACTGGTTGACTTATTTCCGAGTCGAAGCATTGCTCCGACGGGGAGGTCATTGGTTGACTTGTTTCCGAGTCGAAGCATTGCTCCGACGGGGAGGTCATTGGTTGACTTGTTTCCACCTTCTGCGGTGTCGAGAAGGAACGCTGTGTTGATCTTCTGGGATGCAAATGCTGCCGTCGAGATCTGACTCTCCTTTTGATAGAGTCTGTTGGGAAATGTGGCTCCCTTTCGTTTATGCCCATGGATTGTATACAGGAGTCGGTATGGACTCGCCTGTAGGGCAAAAGTTTTATCCTTTCATTTTTTTATTCCTTTCCGCGATGCTCTATCATTTCTGCTTTTTTTTATATCGCGAAAGTCGCGATTACCCAATCATTTCGGCTATTTTTCGCGGTGCCCAATCATTTCGGCTATTTTTTCTTTTTACTCGTTGCTTTTTATTGCAATTTTCCCAATCATTTCGGATATTTTTATATGTCTTTTTGACTCGCTGATTTTGTTGCGAGTATGGACTTGAGATCTGATACCAATCTTAGCATCAGCATCGCTGCAACTGGATATTGGCAGGAGTGAATCATCATTTGCCGTGAAAGGACTTAGAGTTTGATACTGATTTAGGCATCAGCATCGCTACCACTGGAACATTGCCAGGAGTGAATCATCATTTGCCTTTGTCGGTTCGAACAAAGGTGGTTTATCAAATAGTGTTAGGGACCTAACGACTAAGGCTTTTGACTTCTGAGCCGTAAGGGTCTCATAAAGGTATTTCTCCCAACGAGTCATGAGGATCTCGTAGGTGTAATTTCTCCTTAAGGGTCATGAGGAATCCTAAGTGCATTTTCTCTTGAGAGTCGTAAGGATCTCACAAGAGCGTTTTCTCCTTGCAAGTCGAGAGGACCTATAAGTGTGTTGACCAAATAAGGGAATTTCACACCATTGGTGGAACTGGGCGAAGGAACGCTTACAAGGGTCAATATTGACCACTCGCAGGGCAGTTTGGGGTATAAGATGGCTTAAGAACAGGTTCAGGTCCCTGTATCTTAAGACTTTTGAATCCTGTAAGCCGTGAGGGTCTCATAGGGGGAAATTCTCCTTACAAGTCGTGAAGATCTCGTAAGTGTAATTTCTCCTTAGGGATCATGAGGACTCCTAAGTGTTTTGCTCTCTTGTGAGTCGTAAGGATCTCACACGGGTATTTTTTCCTTACAAGGTCGAGGGGACCTTGCAAGTGCACTGGAAATTTTTTTTTACGAGTCTGCACCCTTTCGGGTTTTCAAAAACTCGCCGGTAGCCCTGCTGTTTTTACTCATGGAGCATTTTCGGGTTTTCATCCATGCCCATTTCCCGTATGGACATACCGTTTTTTTTTGCACCGCATTAGCCTATGGATGTTGCGGTTCTTGGTAGTTTAAGGATGTTACGGTCCGTAGCTTTGCGGCGAAGTTTTGCCGGATAGCACTTGCAGAGTTTGCTACTCAGGAAGACAGCGAGCGGACACAAGTGCCGTCGTCTATCATTAACCTGAGCTGTGACTTGTCAGGCGTAGTATATCTTAAGGAATCGGCCGTTTATTGGCCGGAAGGGTCTTTTGCCATGCATATCCCTGAGCAAGTATGCCCCACCTTGGTAGACTTTGTCTATGATGTACGGGCCCTCATAGTTTGGCTCGAATTTCCCCCATTTGGCATGATTGGGGATCATAGGTCTTTTGACGACTAGCACGAGTTCGCCTTGGCGGAATGTTCTCGGCCTAATCAATCTTTCATATGAGCATGCCATCTTGCTTTGTATGCCTCCAAATTTTGTAGCGCCATGAGACGAGTTTCATCAAGGACGTCTAGCTCTTCAAACCGAAGATGAGCATTCTCTTCGTCTGTTAGCTCGTAATGAACCGCCACTCGTAGAGAGGGTAGCTCAATCTCGAGAGGGAGTACCGCTTCTGTGCCGAATACTAATGCGAATGGCGTTGTATTTGTGGCCGTTTTGAACACGGTCCGATAAGCCGAGAGAGCTTTATGCAGTCTATCGTGCCAATCCTTTTTATTTTTGGACACCGTCTTCTTTATGATCTTTGTCAAGGTTTTGTTGAAAGCCTCAGCTAGACCGTTAGCTCGGGGATTATAGACCGAAGAGTATCTCCAGTCTATATTATGTTGCTGTGCGAAGCGGCTGATTCTGTGACTTCTGTAGGCCGGCCCGTTATCGGAGATAATCCGTCGCGGAGTGCTGAACCGATAGATGACGTGTGTCTTGAAGAAATGGAGGATGTTCTTCGTCTTCACTTCTCTTAGCGGTATTGCTTCTGCCCATTTAGAGAAGTAATCAGTTGTTGCCAATATGAACCGATGTCCTTTGGACGACACTGGTTCGATAGGCCCAATTATGTCGGTTCCCCACATTTCGAATGGCTAGCTAGCCATTGTTGGGTGTAGAGGATTTGGATGCTGGTGCATAAAGTCCCCGTGAATTTGGCACAACTGGCATTGCTTCGCGTATTCGAGGCAGTCATGAATCATCATGGGCCAATAGTAGCCCATCCTTTTGATTTTCAGCTTCATCTTTGGCCTGGCTTGATGAGAACCGCAGAGTTCGTCGTGAGTTTCTTGGACGACTCTCCTTACTTCTTTCGGTCCCAGGCATCTCAACCACAGAGAGTCGAACGATCTCTTATATAGAGTATCATTGACGAAGACGAAAGACAGAGCTCGTTTCATGAGCTGATGTCTTGACGACGCGTCTTCAGGAGTTTGATGGGATTTGAAGTATTCTATAAAGACTTCTCTCCAATCCTTAACCTTTTCTTGGTCCTGTATTTCTAGGGCTATTTGCTTGGTCACTTCCTTTTCTTCAGACGACTCCGGAGATATTTCTGCTGGTACAAGAACCCGACGGCTTTGTACAATGATCCTTATGTCATCGAGGTTTTCGTCAGCCAGTTCTTTAGCGAGTTTGGCTAATGCGTCCGCTTTACTATTTTCTGTACGCGGTATGCTTTCCAGGACATAGGAGGGAATTTGAGTTAGTAACTGTTGCACTCTTTTGCCATATTTTACCAACTCTGACTTGCATGTCTGATAGTCACCGTTTACTCGTGTTAGTTATCTGTATGCCCTAGAGGCCATTACTGTACATGGGATGTATATTGTAGTGGATGCTTGGACATATATAGGGAGGACTTTCTTGCTCGACATGATAGTATGCTATCTGGTTGCACTTTATCTTAACATGTTGACTTGTATAAGTGATGTTGTCATGCTCTCACATGTTGATAAAGCCCTTAGGATGTGTACTTGACTAACAGGACTATGATGGAGATCATACTAGTGGGGCCAAGGGTAGTCCATAAGTACACCCTATAATTGTTCCTAGTCGTGGGAGTATCGAGACAGGGTATCGATACTCCAGAGTTGACTAGCGTATGCGCATCTCGACCCATATGATGGGCGATGGATGATCCCACATCTATTGGTGTTTGACATCAAAGATGGTATACGGGTGCTCAGTAGAGACTGGGTACACTGAACGGACTCGCCGAGAACTCCTAGATGGTATTGTACCTAGATAGCAGTTCTCTGGTGACACTGGTACAGGTTAGTCTGTCAACCCGAGTTCGTCATAGAGTCTTGTGTGATTCCTACCGTTCTTTGATTTCCACCATACCACGGTCAAGATATCGTGCAAAAAGGTGGTTTTTGGGTATAGTCCCGAGTCATATAGAGGCAATGAGCGATAGGAGGGGATTCGTCTCTCCCGGTATTGGGAGTTGATGTTGTACTATACTTGATTGGCCATAACATGAAATCCCTGACCAGGGTTGCTGAGATTTACTGGTAAGTGTTATCAATAATTTCTCAAACCGTTATAGACCTTGCATCGGCATGACTTATCAGGCTATTGTGGTCTGACGTTTTACCACCCCCAGGCTTTTGATATGCGACATATCTGATGAAGAGATCAGACTGTACGGTAGTGTTACTGATTGGATTCACAGGAGTACGAGCAGACTTGCTTGTTGATCTTCTGATCACTTAATACCCGGGTGGCCGTTACGTTTAGCAGACCGCTTGCGGCTTATGGGTGTTTGATATGATCATCACCTATTGCCGGCGTATTGACGAGTCTTTAGAGTCCTATACAGAGGTTTCCTGGTTCATACGAAACGAAATAGGAGCACATATGTGATATATACGGGACCGAGATTAATGCGCGTATGTGATACCGCATTCTATTCTCACGATATGTGATATCGGTCTGTTATATGTGATATAGCCGGGTTATCGGATCAAGTGTTGATTCGATGGATTGTTACATTTGATATTAGTCGGTTGTATGTGATATAGCCGGATTATTAAATCAAGTGTTGATTTGATAATTTAATGTATAATTATATATGTGATATATTAATTTACATTAACTAATATTAGCTCACTTAAACAATTTTTTTCACTTGTGTGCATATAGTATATATGTGATATATATTAATGTACAATTATTGTGTCATGCTTGATGCCACATGCTACATGGGTGTATGAGACTCACACCATGCAAATAATAATGAAGGGTTTTTATTTATTTAAAATAAATCAAAATAGGTTGGAAATTGTCACATGGTTGAAGCTTGTAGAAGCTTGTGGAACCATTGACCAAGTCCACTCTTTTTGTTTTACTTGAAGATATTTATTAACCCTACCATTATTATTTACCCATGGTTAATTCTCTACATGAGTTAGTGTATGACACTAACTCACCCATGGTTGCTATTCTCACCTCATGAAATCATTCTCATCATTCACTTGAGCTTCTTCTTCCTCATGAGATAAAAGGCTTGCTAGCTTTTTCTAAGGTGAGAAAATATTGTGAGAAAAAGAAAAACTAAAGAGAGACCGTTTCCTACTTCATCATCCTCTACTATTAGCCATTTAGTTTAGGGTGTTTGCTTCACTAACCTACCATTAATGAAGAGGTAGCATTAGCTTGAGTCTCCTCGATCTAGATCATCTTCAGCCTCGAAGACTTCGAGCAAGCTTGTTCATTTCTTCATGTGAAGCCTTACTAAAGCTCGGGTGTTCACTACTTGGAGCGAAGGGACTACTACATAGAGCTTTAGAAGTGAAGGACCGGTCTATAAAGGTTGTATTCCTCATTCACTTAGATGTTAAGATGTTAAAATTCCTTGTTTGTTTAAAACTCTACTTAAAGATTCTAGGTTAGGGTTCTTTAGAACGACAAAAATTAGAAAACGGCATGGACGATGCCTCCCGAAACCTTGCTGCCGACCTAGGGAACCCTACAGTGGTATCAGAGCCAAGCTAGAGATTTAAACGATGTTTGTTAGATTACGAAACCGAAACTGCTCCGAAACTGCTCCGAAACTTGAAACACTAAATCTGGGTTCTGTCGTTTTTTAAAAGTCCTCCAAAAACTTTTTAAACAAGTACAGAATGTTGTATGGGATGTAACATGAAAACCAACAAAATTTGAAGCAATTTGGCCGAAAAATAGCCGGCCACATTCACAAAAAATCCGAGCTCACCTTCCTTTTTGTGGAATTTTGGCTTCAAATTTTTATGGTGTTTTAGTCTCTGGGTTTTAGGGTTTCAGGTGTTGTTTGTTTTATCTAAATTTTTATGTGATGTTAACTTTCTGCAAAAACAACTCAGAGTGTTTCATGATCGTAATTCTAACATGTATTCGGGTTATTTAGATGATATTAAAAACTTTGAACGGATATCAATGACCCAATTTTTCCCCGCTGGAAATTTTCCAAGTGTTGGATTTTTCCCTGGTTTAGAATCTTCAGAAAATCATGCAAGCGATTCTGTGGACCCTCTAGAAGAACAATACCCAAACTCGACTTTTTGGATCACGGAACCGCAGTCATACCTTAGAGTTTGCTGCAGTTCCATGGCGACATGAGTGAGACATGGATCGACCCTTCTACAGATGGTTCATAGGAGTTGTGGCAGTTTCTGGGTACTTTTTGAACTCCGCTCAAGTGTTGAGCTTGTAGGGAAATTTTGGGTGCTTGCTTATTCGATCGAAAAGTTTAACTTCGTCTAACTATCTGTGATTGTGATACAATATTTGGAATCCACATAATTGGTTATGTGATAACTGGTTTGAATTTTATAAATCTAGCAAGTTAGTCTCAGTTGATCGGTTTCCACGGGATTTTGATGTGATCAAAAGTCCGTCGCAATTACGTAGTGTACGCGGATACTTGCCGGGTAACCTTACTAGATAGACATGCTCTATAGCCCCGACCAAGTGACTGTAAGAGAACCCCGTCGCCAAAAGTATCCGTTCGGGTGCTCACGGCTGCGGTGTTCCGCCTTAGTGCACTTCGTCGACGGCATCGGGGGTGCGGCCATCTACTAAAATTTCCGACGAGCATTCGATCAGGTTATTGGGAATCTTGTTGAATTACCCGATAGGTTATTGAAAAGTGTTTGAGACTAAAATGCGGGGTTTATAATTGTTAGGCATGTGATGTCTAAAGAATTCATTTGGTTAGGCATGAAATCCAAAATATGTGATATATTGGGTTTATGATGTCTAAGCTGGTTGCAGATTCCAATTGTTGTAGTTTTTCACTTTCTTTTCTGCGACCGTAAGTGTAATATGTGGTGTATCGCCGGTTTCGTTGCTATACGTCAACGACAATTGGGATACGCATATTTACTTACGTTGATGACATGTGATGTTATGTGTTGCTGTGATATGTTATATTGGATCGTCGTGTTTTGAATAGCCGGGGGTTTTATGTGAGATGGAAGTTTTTCATTTTCATTCATGTAAAAGCTTATATGTAATATTCTTTTATTGGGGCACTTCCGGGTTGAGGATGATGTCACCATTGAAGTATATTATTTACTTTTCCGCATTAGGATAGACCCAAGGAGGAGAGCACAAATAACCGGGTTCTAGGGTCCAGTGGGAGACCAACTCGAGGAGTCGAGACCTGGTCTCCTAACTCTAGAATTGGTAGGGTTGCTTACCGCTCTCGTAGGGGTCTATGGGTGTGGGTTTGGCTATTCATCGCGATCGTGGAATCCGTGTTTTATATTGGCTTAAATAAAACACGGAAATTCTAATATATCCAATATTTCATATATGTTCTTCTGCTGCTGACATTCTGTGATGTGATCACTTGTTATTATGAGATGAATGCTTATATATTATATATATGATATATAATAAATATTATTGTTTTCGTTTCTTCTGTGATAACTTGGGAAGCATAAAATATGATGGGAATTCATTAATGAGATTAATGAAAGAAAGAAAAAGAAACCTAAAGATATTGTAGAAACTTGTTTTAAAAACCGGTAGCTCTAGTTCTTGTTTTGCATAGTGGTATTCCTTATAGAATATCCAGCACCTTATTCGATAAGGAAAGAGCCGAGATCCCTTCACCAGGAGTGACCTTTTTAGCGAAACTAGCAGATGCTACAAACTCGGATTGTCTTTTGATTGCTTTTATAGTTTTTGCTTTGCATAGTAGTATTTGTGAAATATCCTACACCTTATTCGATAAGGAAAAAGCCGAGATCCCTTCACCGGGAGTGAGCTCTTTAGCAAAACTAGTAAAAGTCTCAAAAACACTCCTTTTCAAAAATCACTCGATTCTACAACGATATCAAGTTCATTATGCAAAAGGTTTTCTTAAAAACCTATCGTAACCCTCCATCATTTTAGATAAGCACTACTTACTATTCGTGCTACGTTTGTTGACTATGTTAAGGCGTAGTGTGCGGTAGCTGATTAGTGCTTATCTGCTTAAGCATATGATGCGATTGGATTAGGGTAGTCGTACGACTTTGTTGGCTATGTTAAGGGTCGTGCGGGTGGGTTTAATTCAATCAGGAAATGACGGGTTGAACTTGGGTAATGCTTATGATTTGTTAACCATGTTAAGGTCATAAGTCGCCAGAGGCAAAAGTATTATCGGGAATTTCAAGTGTTGAAATTCGCAATGAGATTGCATACCTTCTATGAGATAGTTGGATCCCGATACCCACTGCGAGTAAGAATTACTCCTGGAAAAGTTTTACACATTACAATTAGCCGATCAAGTAGGTGTCTAGAAAGGTGTTAACGGGGTTACGCCTCTAGGAAAACGAGGTTTATTTTAATTAGGTCCGTGCGAAAGCACGGGGAACCTCCCTCAATGTACCGACACTGGCCTAGCCGAAAGATTGGCGAACTTATAGGGTGTAATTAATCCCGGCTAGTCTTACTTTTTAGGGTTTGAAGGAAGATTTGATAACAATAGTGGGAGCCATCCTGATTAGATAAAATAATAACCAATCTAATCTTACAAAGAGCGCACGCAGAGTGTTTTCTTCTCTCTCTTCTGGTAGCGACCATGTCACGTCTTAATCAAGATAATAATATGGATTCATTGACCGAACCTTTTTATTATACCGTGCTAGGGAACATTGGTTCCGCTCTATCTTATAATTGTTATAAGGCCGAGCAGGAAATAGGGGAATATCCGGATTCTCATGCCACCCAATCGAAGAAAGTGCATGTTGATGTATCTTCTTCGGGTATGTTCATTACCAAGAACTGTTTCTCAGTATCCTCTACGTCCTGGGTATGTGATATCGGATCAGGATCCCACATATGTAATATATTACATGGGCTACAGAAAGGTAGAGAACTGAGAATAGGTGATATGTCTCTAAGTATAGAGAATGATGCAAGTGTTGCAGCCAAGTCAGTTGGCATATATCACCTTGTATTAATACATTGATTTTGAACAAATATTATTACATACCAAACCTGATATACATCATTACATCGGTTTCTTTAATGAGTTAAAGAAGGATGTAATTCTGTATTGGAGAATAATGTTGTGAACATTTTTCTGAATCAAGAGTTGATTGGATTGGGCACGTTATATAATAGTATATACGTTCTAAATCAAACCACAGTTCAAAGTATAGAACACACACAAGAGGAATAGTTCAGAAATGAACGAATCCTTCTTGTGGCATTGTAGACTAGGTCATATCAATACGACACGACTAGCTAAGTTTCATAAGGATGATTATAAGAATCTGTTCGAATTTTCATCTTATGATACTTTCCAGTCTTGTCTCAAAGGTAAAATGACCAATACTTCATTTACTGGAAACAGAGAAAGAGTTAATGAACTCTTGGGACGGATACGCGATGATGTATACGGTCTTATGTCTACTAATGCTAGGGTTGGTTCTTCGTACTTAATTATATTCACTGATCATCTCTGAGGATTCGGACATATGTTCCTGTTGAAACACAAGTCTGAAACTTTTGTGAAATTCAAGGAATATAAGCTTGAAGTTAAGAACCAGACGGGTAGAAGTATTAAAGTCCTACGATGTGATCGAGGAGGAAAATACTTGGGCATGGAGTTCCTGGAGTTTCTAAAAGGATAATGTGATTCTCTCTCAGCTTACTCCTTCGTATACACCACAGCACAACGGTGTATCGGGACAGAAGTATCACACCCTATGAGATATGGCGCACTCTATGATGAGTATTGTTGAGTTACATATTTCCTTTTGGTGTTATGCACTTGAGAAGCTGCATACCTATTGAATGGGGTTCCAACCAAATCAGTGCCTACCACTACATATGAAATATGGAATGGGAAGAGACCATGTCTTAAACGAGTTAAGATATGGGGTTGTCCGGCCTATGTTGAAAGTCAGAATCGGGACAAGCTCGAGGCAAGGTCAGTTCTGTAAGTTTGTTAGGATATCCCAAACATTTGTGAGGGAATATCTTCTACCACTCTGAGGAGCAAAAAGTGTTTTGTTTCTCAGCATGCTATCTTTTTAGAAAAGGAATTTCTTATGAAGAAATTTGTGGTCATGAGGTAGAACTAAAAGGAGTTCCAACTAGACAAACTAACAGCTGATGATTTGGTGAAACCAAAGAATTCAGTAGTCTCCAACGAACCTTAGCCTCTCCGTGAATCTGGTAGGGTTCCTCATCCGCTTGAGAGATACTATGGTCTTCTCGGTGATAGTGAGAACGAGGAATGCATCATGGTAGATAATGGCCTAACTAGGTTCAGGCAAAACATCATGAGTGGGGACTCTATGAAATGGCTGGATGCTATGCGATCAAAGATGGAATCCATGTACACCAACAAAGTATGACTTTGCATGTTGCACCTGAAGGGGTAAAACCCATTGAGAGCAAATAGATCTTGAGAAGATTCTTGGTGTAGATGGAAAAGTTGAGACTTTCAAAGCTATGCTTAAGTCCATCAGGATCGATGCAAGTATCGTGGAGTTGGAACATCTGTTTTGATATGGTAGTCAAAGAGTTTGACTTCATCAAAATAGTAGATGAACCTTGTATATGCAAGAAGGTTGTAGAGAGTAAGGTTGTCTTCCACGTATTGTACGTAGATGGCAAACTCTTGATAGGAAAGTGTTTCCTATGCTACACTCGGTCAAGCTCCTCTTATCACGGGGATTCTCCATAGAAGATCTGGATGATACCTACCACATCTTGTATATTATGATCTATGTTGATAGATCTAAGTAGATATTGGGAGTGTCCCAAATCCAGGTACATTAACGCCATACTAAAAGGGTTTAGTATGGAGGATTCTAAGCGTGGTAGTTCGCCCACTTACTCAGGAATCACTCTCTTCAAAAAGATATCTTCCAAGACTGATTTGAGAGAGCTCGCGTGCAAGGGATACCCTATGCTTTGGCAGCAGGCTCTATCATGTATGCGATGTTATATACCAGACCAGATATAGATGACTCACTAGTTGTAGTGATCAGGAATCAATCGGATCTTGGGAGAATCACTGGAAAGCTGTGGAGGACATTCTTAAGTACTTGAGAAGCACTAAAAGGATGTTCTTGGTTCGAGATACCAGAGTGATAAGGTCGACTGGAAGTCAATTACAGGTATTTTCTTTACCCTCAGTGGAGGGACGGTATGATTGGAAGAGTTCCAAGATAGACACCGTGGCATACTAGACGATAAAGGCTGAATACATCGCTACCAACGATACTGCCAAAGTGGCTATCTGGGCATTACTTGTTCATGAGATGAACAAGGTTCCTACCATTGAGCATCCAATAACTATAATTGTGACTACAATAGAGTTGTGGCTTTAGCCTAGGAACACCAGTCCCATTAGCAATCCAGACATATTCTGAGACTAGTATCACCTGATCAGGGAGATAGTTGATCTCCAACGGATCAAGGTAAGGAGAGTTGATACGGAGGATGACACGGCGGATCCACTCACCAAGGCCTGCTTCCCTAAATACTATTTGAGAGATTTTGGGATGGTTGAGTATGGGATACTACAACCACTGCTATATTGTTGGGTATTGGATACTACAACAGATGGCCATAGTGCAAGTGGGAGATTGTTAGTTATATATATGCCCTAGATGCCATTACTGGACATGTGATGTATATTGTAGTGGATGCTTGGACATATATAAGGATGACTTTCTTGCTCGACATGATAGTATGCTATCTGGTTGTACTTTATCTTAACATGTTGACTTGTATAAGTGATGTCGGCATGCTCTCACATGTTGAAAAAGCCCTTAGGATGTGTACTTGACTACCAGGACTATGATGGAGATCATACTAGTAGGGCCAAGGGTATTCCACAAGTACACCCTATAATTGTTTCTAGTCATGGGAGTATCGAGACAGGGCATTGATACTCCAGAGTAGACTAGCGTATGCGCATCTTGACCCATATGATGGGTGATGGATGATCCCACACCCATTGGTGTTTAACATCAAAGATGGTATACGGGTTCTCAGTAGAGACTGGGTACACTGAACGGACTCGCCGAGAACTCCTAGATGGTATTATACCTATCGTCAGATAACAGTTCTCTGGTGACACTGGTACAGATTAGTCTGTCGACCCGAGATCGTCATAGAGTCTTTTGTGATTCCCACTGTGCTTTAATTTCCATCATACCACGGTCAAGAGAACGTGCAAAAATGTGGTTTTTGGGTACAGTCCCGAGTCACATGGAGGCAATGAGCAATAGGAGGGGATTCGTCTCTCCCGGTATTGGGAGTTGATGTTGCGCTATGCTCGATTGGCCATAATATGAAATCTCTAGCCAGGGTTGCTGAGATATACTGGTAAGTGTTATCAGTAGTTTCTCAAACCGTTATGGACCTTGCATCGGCATGACTTATCAGGCTATCAGGGTCTGACGTTTTACCACCCCCAGGCTGTTGATATGCGACATATCTGATGAAGAGACCGAACTGTATGGTAGTATTACTGATTGGATTCGCAGGAGTACGATCAGACTTGCTTGTTGATCTTCTGATCGCTCAATACCCGGGTGGCTGTTACGTTTAGCAGACCGCTTGCGGCTTGTGGGTGTTTGATAAGATCATCACCTACTGCCGGCGTATTGACGAGTCTTTAGAGTCCTACACAGAGGTTTTTTGGTTCATGCGAAACGAAATAGGAGCACATATGTGATATGTGCGGGACCGAGATTAATGCGCGTATGTGATACCGTATTCTATTCTCGCGATATGTGATATCGGTCGGTTATATATGATATAGCCGGGTTATCGGATCAAGTATTGATTCGATGGATTGTTACATTTGATATTAGTCGGTTGTATGTGATATAGCCGGATTATTAAATCAGGTGTTGATTTGATAATTTAATGTATAATTATATATGTGATATATTAATTTACATTAACTAATATTAGCTCACTTAAACAATTTTTTTTTCACCTGTATGCATATAGTATATATGTGATATATATTAATGTACAACTATTGTATCATGCTTGATGCCACATGCTACATGGGTGTATGAGACTCACACCATGCAAATAATTATTAAGGGTTTTTATTTATTTAAAGTAAATCAAAATAGGTTGGAAATTGTCACATGGTTGAAGCTTGTAGAAGCTTGTGGAACCATTGACCAAGTCCACTCCTTTTTTTACTTGAAGATATTTATTAACCCAACCAGTATTGTTTACCCATGGTTAATTCTCTACATGAGTTAGTGTATGACACTAACTCACCCATGGTTGCCATTCTCACCTCATGAGTTCATTCTCATCATTCACTTGAGCTTCTTCTTCCTCATGAGAGAAAAAGCTTGCTAGCTTTTTCTAAGGTGAGAAAATATTGTGAGAAAACGAAAAACTAAAGAGAGCCCATTTCCTACTTCATCATCCTTTACTATTCGACATTTAGTTTAGGGTGTTTGCTTCACTAATGTACCATTAGTGAAGAAGTAGCATAAGCTTGAGTCTCCTCGACGTAGATTATCTTCAGCCTCGAAGACTTCGAGCAAGCTTGTTCATTTTTTCATGTGAAGCCTTACTAGAGTTCGGGTGTTCACTACTTTGAGCGAAAGGACTACTACATAGAGCTTTAGAAGTGAAGGACCGGTCTACAAAGGTTGTATTTCTTATTCACTTAGATGTTAAGATGTTAACATTCCTTGTTTAAAACTCTAGTTAAAGATTCTAGGTTAGGGTTTTTTAGAACGACAAAAATTTGAAAACAGTAAGGACGATGCCTCCCGAAACCTTGCTGCCGACCTAGGGAACCCTACAACTTGGCTAACGACCAGCTGGGAGTCTCTGTATATGAAGAGGTTTTCGATTCCCATGTCGACAGCGATCTCAAGACCAGTTATCAAAGCCTCATATTCTGCTTCATTGTTTGTCCTTGACTTTGTTAAGGAAAAGGCAAAGCGCATTATCTCTCCTTGTGGAGTCACGAAGATGAGGCCTACCCCAGATTTGATTATGGGGGAGCTGTGCTTTTGCTTCTTCATGGAAGATACTCCGTCGAAATAGAGTTCCCATCGGGCATCACTCCCTCCTTTCTCCCCATCGATCGTGTCAAGCGTGTGCTCGTCTGGCAATTCGCAATTTAGGGGTGAATCGGCAGGTATTGGATGCTCAGTAAGGAAGTCAGCGATGGCCTGGCCTTTCACTGCTTTGAGAGGTCGGTATGTTATCAAGAATTCTATTAAGAGTAGAGCCCATTTAGCGAGCCGTCCCGCTAGTATGGCTCTTGACATCAAATATTTGAGAGGATCCACTTTTGATATGAGATGGACCTCATGCGCCAAAGCATAATGCCGAAGCTACGTTATCGCGAAGATTAACACCAGGCAGTGTTTTTCGATAGTGGAGTAGTTGTCTTCTGCCTCCAGGAGAACTCGACTCAAATAGTAGAGGGCTCTCTCCTTCCCTTGGTCGTTCTCCTATGCCCATAACGCGCCTAAAGAACCTTCAAGGGCTGTTGTGTACAAGATGAGGGGCTTTCCCTTGACCAAGGCGGTCGGTATCGGTGGATTCTACAGGTATTGCTTGATTTCGTCCCGTGTACTTTGGCATTGTTGATCCCAGACGAACGGGGCTCCTTATTCATTAGATGGTTGTAGGGACGACACTTGCCGGAGAGGTTGACTTAGAGTTTGACACCTGTTTAGGCATCAATATCAATACAACTGGGATATTGCCAGGAGCAACTTATCATTTTCCCCAGTCAATTTAGACAAAGGTGGCTTAGTAGACAGGGTTAGGATCCTGTCGACTAAGGCTTTTTTGACTTTACGAGCAGTAAGGGTCTTATAAAGGTATTTCTCCCTATGAGTCGTGAGGATCTCGTAGGTGTATATTCTCCTTAGAAGTCATGAGGACTCTTAAGTGGTGTTTTCTCTTATAAGTCGTAAAGTTCTCATAAGAGTGTTTTCTCCTTATAAGTCTAAAGGACCTACAAGTGTTATTCACCATATGGGGAAATTTCTTGCCATTTGAAGAACTTGGCAAAGAAATATTTATTCGTGCCCCTGGATTGTATACAAGGGTCAATATGGACCGCCTGTAGGGCAATTTGAGAGATATGACGGCTTAAGAACATGTCTAGATCCTGTAACTTAAGGCTTTTGAATCCTATGAGCCGTAAGGGTCTCAAAAGGAAGATTCTCCCCACGAGTCGTGATGATCTCATAAGTGTATTTATTTTAACGAGGTTGCGCCCTTCTGGGTTTTCACAAGCTTGCCGGCAGTCCTGCTGTTTTTACTCACGGCGCCCTTTCGGGTTTTCATTCGTGCCCATTTTGCATGTGGACATGCCGTTGTTTTTGTTTTTTCAACGAGATTGTGCCCTTCCGGGTTTTCACAATCTCACTGGCAGTCCTGTTGTTTTTACTCACAGTGCCCTTTTGTGTTTTCATCCGTGCCCATTTTGCTTGTGGACATACCGTTTTTTTTAGCGGGGCTTTCCACTAGATTGTAGGGCCTATTTGTAGGCCCCTTAATATCCTTCCTGTCTTTTGAGAAGAAAGGACCATTCTACATAGAGATTCTTTCGCCAGTGAGAAATATGCCCCCTGTGTATATCTCACGGGGAACGAGTACCCACGCTGTCGCTATTTTGGCGACAAGTTGCTTCAGAGCCGCTTATTTTTGTTGAGCGTAGGCGATAAACTCAATCTTGCCTCCACTTTTTTACTCGTCATCATCAGATGAGAAAAAGTCTTGACCCATTTTATCTAATCAAGCCATTTTATCCATGAGTTTTTGGAAGGTCGTCGGCTTGAAGATGGCCATATACAAGGACGCCTTTGAATTTGGGATAAGGGTGGCTATGAGCATTCCCATGGCTGCAACTTCATTGATGCGTTGCTTGTATTTGACCAGAGATTTCACCATTGGGTAACATATTGAACCCAAGTCTCATTCGGTCTAACCCTTTCGTTGACCAGCGCCGTCACGGTAGTATGTTCGTTCTCATTAGTGAATCCCTGACAAAAGAGCATATCCATTTCGTCGAAGCTCTTCATGAAATCATTTGGGAGTTCCGCATACCATTCGAAGGTAATGCCCGCCAGACAGCTGACGAACTATCATAGGAGAAGTATATCATTCTCTCCAGAATTTCCGCACATGGATTTAAATCGCGCGATGTGTTGGCGAGGATTCCTAGTTCCTTTGTACATGTGGAACGTTGGAAGTGTGTACTCTGGAGGGTATTGTATTTGATCGTAGTACGCCGAATACGGTCGACCAGTCTTGATTGGCCTATTTGAGGCTTCACTGGCATAGTGAGTTTTGACTTGCTAAGCTATATATGTGTCCATCTTTGCTTTTGGAATCATTTCCTCTTCGGCCGTTGATGAGACTCGTAGAGGATTTGAAATGTCACCCTTGTTTTTAAGAGCGACTACCGGCAGTTCACTTGCTTGTGGTTCCGATTGAACCATCGTTCTGGACATTTCTGCCGCTTCTTCATCTTTCTTTTTGAGAGTGTGATTTAGGAAATCAATATCCAACTCGTGCTCTATTCTTTCTCCAGGAGCGTCTTTGGGATTTTCCTTAGACGATGGATTAGCGAGTGATGCAGCCTGAGCAAGCATCTCCTGCAGCTTTTCACGTTGCAGTTGAACTCTTATCAGGGACCGAGTTTGAGGTCGGTGACTAGTAGAAGCTCAAACTTCGTCTTTGGAATTCACCATATAGACTATGTGAACTACCATGCCCCCAGGCTTGGGTGTTTGGAGTTTTGGCCTTTAGAGTTTTCTTCGGGCACTTGAGCTTTATTGGGCCTCTCTTTTTTGTGAAAAGCCGCTTTGGTTTTGGGAGGAACCGCTGTATCAGGATCCGTCTTGGGATGAGTCCGCTTCACCTGCTTCCACACCTTATATATAATAGATGAGGAAAGTTGTCTCAGGGAGCAAACTGGTTTCTGCTCTTGTGGGATCTCCATGGGCTGCGGAGACTTCTTCAATATTGCGGTAGGAGAATTCTGTCTGGCCCTTCGCAATAGTTTGAAGCTGTTCCCAGTTGAAACAACAATATTCACCAATGGGGTTGAAACATGACCATATGGGGAACTCCCCTCAGCTCATTTTGTATGATGCCGATATCGACGTCGACTGTTTCTTATGGCCGGGATTTGATTAGCTCCAGGATTTTGCTGAGCCTGCCCCCTGTTTCCTTTGAGAGTTTGAATATTCCGCTCCCTGTGTTGACCTTGGTCCTTGGCAGGTGCCAGTTGTTTGAGGACTGATTCCGTCGGCAAAGCTGCATCTTGGGGAGCCAGTCTGTAGAAGACAGACTTCCTCCGGGCTTCCTCCATCGGCATTGAGGCACTGAGGGTGGGAGGTGGGAGTATCGACCCAAAGAGAAGCCCGTTGATTTCTTGAAGAGCCGGATTGCAGAGATTTAAGGTTGCAAGTGACCCATACTTGACTCCACCAGATATGACAGAGCCAGAGTTGCTAGGGTGGAAGAAAATGCCATTCTTCATAGTGATGAAATGCCGACTTCAGTATCCCATCACCCAAGGGCAATCATAAACATATATACCGCGATTATTTGATCTCGGAAAAACACGACACACGAAGTGTGGAGTGGAAAGAGGAAAAGGTCCCACCGGGCGTGCCAAAATCTGTTCACCGCCGAAACACGCGACCGGGACGTTGGGACATCTGGCCTGAATTTTGGGGGGCAGATGCTATTTGGTTTTATCCGTCCACCTCTCCAAAAATGCCAGGTTGATTTATGGCACCGTGTATCGGAGGTTTGGATGGATGCGGCCGTTGTAGCAAACTTCGTCAGATTCCCTCTCGTTTGTGAGGGGGTTTTGATTGTGGGGACACTCTTCCCTGCAGGCGCAAGCCCCTGCAGTTAATTACGTTACCGCGTAGCGATAACCACTTTCTCCTTCTCCAGATGTTCACTTCGTGTCATGTGTATTTGTTTTGTTTTAGGTTGCCCGTGGATTGTATACGGAGACTAATTTATGTTGTCGTCCGTAGGGCGGGGATTAGTCCAAATTCGTATTTTCTTAGATTTGGGTTTGGTTGATTTAAGGCTCATTAACCTCGTTTGAGATTAAGACCAACTTAAATGTTTGTTAAGGATACGTTAGTCTAATTTTAGACTAAGATCTACTTAACAAGGTTTTAGGATCATTTAGATCCAACGAAAGAGCATTTGGGCCCTATCATTTTAGTTTAGGGACGTTACAGTCCATTGGGTTTAAGGACATCATAGTCCATGTTTAAGGATATCATAGTCCATAGAGTTTAGTTTAGGGACGTTGCGGTCCATTGGGTTTAAGGACATCATAGTCCGTAGAGTTTAGTTTAGGGACGTTGCGGTCCATTGTGTTAGTGTATATGCCCTAGGGGCCATTATTGTATCATACTTGTATGTATATTACTTAATGGAAGCTTGGGATATTCACAGTTATATATACAGTCTTGCTAAAAATGGTAGTATGCTACTTGGTTTGTGTCTACTTTAATATGTGCATATGTTTCTTGTAACGTATCACTTATACATATTAGTAGAGCGCATACGATCTTTGCTTGATTACCAGCGTTGTGATGGCAGTCACACTAGTAGAGGCTGGGTAGTCTGTAAGCAACATCTTATACAGGCCCCTGGTCGTTGGATTATCGAGATAGGGCATCAATATTCCGGAGTAGACTAAGTGTGTACGCTTCTCATCCTAGTTAGGGAGATGGTCTATCCCACAGCCATCAGTACGTCGTACTGGAGATAATATACAGGTGCTCGTTAGGTTACGGGTACACCGGACAGGACTCGCAGGGGAACTGATTGGTTGGTATTATACCCGTCGTCAGTTAACAGTTCCCAGGTGACATGAGTACAGCATAGTCCACAGACTTGACACTGCTACTTCGTCTCGAGTGTGTCCCACTGTTCTTAGATTGCTACCCTACCACGGCTCAAAGTAGTCGTGCAAACAGGTAGCAGTTGGGTGCAGTCCAGAGCACTTGGAGGCAGTAGTGGTTAGACAGGATTCGTCTCTCCCGGTATTGGGAAATGATATTGTGCTGTGTCAGAGAGCCATTACACAAAGTCCCTGGCCAGGGCAAGCGACATTTACTGGTAGGTTCCAGTAGTTTTCTCAGGGTGTAATGGGCTATGCTCCGACATGACTTATACAGCTATTAGGGGACTGACACTTGCCGCCCCCTAGGCTCGATATGCGATAGTCTTAAACGAACAGACCAGACTGTACGGAGACTGTCACATCAGGCTCAGTGGGAGTTCGGATGAGTTTCCTCATCGGCCTTCTTATCGACATCTACCTGGGGACCGTTACGTACAGCTAGTGCCGCTTGCGGTCTGTGGTTAAACCCACTGCCAGCGTAGTGTCGAGTCTTTAGAGTCCCACACAGAGAGTTTCCCTGCTCCAGGCCAAACGATATAGAGGTCGTATGGTTTTACGACAAGGGTTCGGACGCGTACGTGTGTTTACACACGTACGACTTTTCGGATAGTTTTTACTAGCCGGCTTTGGTTTAAGCCAGGTTCTAGTATCGGGTTATTGGATTTATACAGTCTAAAGTTTTTCTGTGTTTTCACGGATTGGAGGGGCGTTCTCGTAATTTGTCGGGAAGCTTCTAGAAGAGTGGCGACAGGTTAAGGTGGCATAAGCATTTAATTGCTTAATGACTCGTTTGTGTGATTCATCCTTTGCATTAAATGATTCATTAATGAGTTAATGAGTCACATGATGAATCACACAAGGTGAATGCATCAACCATGATGATTAATCATTTATATTATTTATTTGATTAATTGTTATGGTTGTTATATTCTAGTGAGTTCATTTTTCTTCTCATTCTCATCTTCACCTTCTCTCTCCTCAAGCTCACTCTCTCTTCAAACCCTAACCCTAACCTCTCATGTGTTGAGATCAAGGGTTAGCTAGACTAATACATCCATAACCTCACTCTATATCCCCTAGGTAGCTTAGATTAGCACTTTAAGCAACCTAGTTATCTCAAGTTTGAGATTAAGCTTGGCGTAGGAGCTTTCGGGTGGATCGTCTTTGATTCGAGGAGGCCGTTGAGGTGCCGATGTTCTAAGGAGCCTACGAGGAGTGGAGGACAGCGATGAAGACCCGAAGGATATGTAACGTGAGGTATAACTTCGAATCCGAGTAGTTAAACCTCTAGTTGGTAGTTTGCAATGGTTTAGATAACGATTCATGCGCTCAAGTCCGTGTTACGAAGCTTTGATAATCGTTTTTCATATATTCCGCCTCCCCGCAAGTTCGTGGGGTGCGTGACATGGACTTACATATTGGGTTTAAGGACATCATAGTCTGTAGAGTTTAGTTTAGGGACGTTGCGACCCATAGAGTTTAGTTTAGGGACGTTGCGGTCCATTGGGTTTAAGGACATCATATTCCGTAGAGTTTAGTTTAGGGACGTTGTGATCCATAGAGTTTAGTTTAGGGACGTTGCGGTCCATTGGGTTTAAGGACATCATAGTCCATGTTTAAGGACATCATAGTCCATGGAGTTTAAGGACATCATAGTCTATGGATTTTAAGGACATCATAGTCCATGTTTAACGATATCAAAGTCCGTAGAGTTTTGGATCATCATTTTGAGGGTGCACCAAGTGTTATTAGTTATTGGGACCCTCCACCTCTCTGAAGAGGTTGAAGGATTACAACCATATATATCAGAGGTGTGAAGAGATGTACCCTTGAACCAAATTCCAGATCGAAGGGAGATGTGGGATGAACGTCATTTTAGATACCATCTATTAGGAGAACATTAGTCATCTTTGGAACTAGGATTGGTTTGGGGAGACCTGAGCATGGGGGCTCGGTTGATTGGTGACCAAAAAGGTCTTGGCCTCGGGAGACTTGGCTAATTTGGGTTAAGGTTGATTTTCCCTAGTTACCCCATAGTGCTAAGCACTGAATCAATGTTAAACACTGGAGTTTGGAGGCGCTCACGTGTGAACACGTGAGGGCCCCCAAAGTGGGCGATGTTCCTTGAGTTTATTCCCTCTTTTATATATAAAAGTGCTGAGCACATGGCTCACGTGTGAGCACGTGAGGCGCCCATGATGGGAACTGTTCTCTGGATTTTATTCCTCTTTATTTATATGTGATAAGCACTTGGTTCATCAAACGGTCACGTGAGGACATGTGAGGCGCCTTCAAAATGTGAGCGCTGTCTTTGGAATTTCCCCCCGTTTTTATATACAGATGTTTGGGGGTTACGTGGGAACACATGAGGCGCCCTAAAATTGAAACTGTCTTTAGGTTTATTTCTTTTTTCATGTAATTGCTGAGCGCTCGCTTTAAAGGGTCACGTGGGAGCACGTGATTCAGTTTCAGTCATTCTTTTTGTTCATCAGAGGTGCTCACGTGGGAACATGTGAGCTTTATTATATAGCGTTGAACGCTAATGAATCACCAGGCTATTCTTCTATGGTTCTGAGGAATCAAATTCTCCTTTTGTTCTTTGCAAGGATTAAATTCTTTTTAAAGGGTTAAACCCTAGTTTCAGAGGAATTAAATTCCCATATGTTTTGTAAGAGTTAAACTCTTTTGAATTCAGTTCTTTTCTCTAGATTTTGAATCTGCATGACAGAATCTTTCCGATGAGAATTAAATTCTCAACTTGTGGGGAGATCTGCTTCTGCAGATCTTAACCAGGGGAAGAACTATGTTTTTTGAGAAGAGTTAAAATCTTGGTTTGAGAATTAAATTGTCTTTTTGTGGGAGCTTTTGGGAGGGGTTCCTCTTCTTTAGAAAGTTAAATTCTCTCTATATTTTTCTTTTCCTCTCCCTCTCTGTGTATTTTTTTTCTTCTCTTCTTGCTCCTATTTATATGAGAAGAAAAAGAATCAATTTGTTAAGGGAATCTCTCATTGAGAGATCATGATTGATTTCATGATCTTTTAGATCAATCGGTGAATTTTATTCACCGTTGGATTTTTAATCCAAAGGCTCTCTGTTTAACAGAGAAGATTTCTTGTTTGTTTAACAAGATTATGAATATCTTATTAGTTTTAAAAAGATTAGAATTTTATTCCATCATATCTTTTTAGTTTAACAAGATCAGAAATATATTTTCTTAATATAGAATTTAATTCTATCATATAGATATCTCGTTAGTTTAATAAGATTAGAATTTTATTCTAACATAGAATTCTGATCATATGAATATCTTGTTAATTTAACAAGATTAGGAAAATATTTTCCTATCATAGAAATTTATTCTACCAGATGATCACCGTTGGATCTTTAATCCAAAGGTCCTCTGTTTTATAGAGAAGATATTTTTAGTTTGAGAAAGATCAGAAAAATATTTCCCGAAATAAAATTTAATTCTAGAATTTGATAGAAGCATTTTAAATTTGGGCGCTCACATGCTTTGCATGTGAGAGGCAAGAGAACTCATGTGTTTAACACGTGATCCCTGCTGTGGGTTTTAGCCTGTTTATGTTCAGCGCTCATATGCTTTGCATATAAACGCTCACGTGTTTTACACGTGAGACTTGTTTGGCCATTAATTGTTTTATTTTTAGCGCCCGTATGCTTTGCATATGAGCGCCCACGTGTTTAACACGTGAGGCCAAATTTTAAGGACTCTCCTTCCTTTTTTATAAGGGAACAAGTAGCTCTTGGCCGAAAATTTTGGCGGGAACAACCCCACAAGGAGCCATAATGCGTTTCACCCTTTCATTGACAGAGCCAAGAACAAACAACGAGGCTGAGTACAAAGTTTTGATATCAGGTCTTGAGATTGCTGTCGACATGGGAATTAAAAACATCCTCATACATGGAGACCCCCAGCTGGTCATTAGCCAAGTAAAAGGTGACTATCAGACATGCAAGCCCGAACTGATCAGTTATGGTGAAAGAGTGCAGTAAATGCTGACACAAATTCCTTCCTACATCCTAGAAAGCATACCGCGTGCGGAAAATAGCAAGGCGGATGCGTTTGTCAAGCTCGCTAAAGAACAGGCAGACGAAAACCTCGATGACATAAGGATCATTGTGTAGAGCTGCCGGATTCTCGCGCCAGCAGAAATATCTCCGGAGTCGTCTGAAAGAAAAAAAGCGACCAGACAAGCGGTCCTCCAAATAGAAGACGAAGAAAGGGTCAAGGACTGGAGAGAAGTCTTCATAGACTATTTCAAATCCCATCGAACACCCGAAGACCCGTCGTCAAGACATCAGCTCATGAAGCGAGCCATGTCCTTCGCCTTTGTCAATGATACTCTTTATAAAAGATCATTCGACTGTCTGTGGCTGAGATGCCTGGGACCAGAAGAAGTAAAAAGGGTCGTCCAAGAAACTCACAACGGACTCTGCGGTTCTTATCAGGACGGACCGAAGATGAAGCTGAAGATCAAGAGAATGGGTTACTATTAGCCCACGATGATTCATGACTGCCTCGAATATGCGAAGCAGTGTCACTCGTGCCAAATTCACGGGGACTTCATCCACCAGCATCCAAATCTGCTACACTGCCGTCTGAAATGTGGGGAACGGATATAATCAGGCCTATCGAACCAGCATCATCCAAAGGACATCGATTCATATTGGTAACAACCAATTACTTCTCTAAATAGGCAGTGGCGGTACCGCTAAGTGAGGTGAAGATGGAGAACATCCACCATTTTTTCAGGACACGTGTCATCTACCGGTTCGGCACTATGCGACGAATCATCTCAGATATTGTGTAAGTGCACGGCGGCGCCCCGGCCGTCAATCCGACGCAGGAAATGCGGAAACGAAAAGACTTTTCAAACTAGAAAACTGGCACTACCGCGCACAAAAATCCCGAATCGGGCCATTAACCTAACACTAGCAAATATAAGAAAGGGGTAGAATGCTATACCAAGCGATCCGTGTCCTTCGGTCTTCGCCTCCACCCAATCTCCTCGCGGAATCTCCGGTCGTCACCTCCTCGTTGGAACGGGCACCACGTCGCCGGGTTCTTTTACGGGCTCCCACCTCTGGACCGAGGCAACTCGGGCGCGAAGTTGGCTAGCCGACGCGTCCAAAGAATGCTGTAGGCAAGTGTAGAAACCATTGTTTCATTTGAAGTTTAAGTTGCCTTTGATGGAGGAATGAATGAACTTTGGAGTGATGTGTAGAATTTTGTAGCAAGAAGAATGAGATGAAATGAAAAATCCTCATAATAGAAATGAACCCCTCTCACTCTCTTTCTAGTAGTGGCCGGGCCCTTTCTCATCAAAAATGGTGGAGGGAAAAAGAAAAACAAACCATGAAGGGAGGTGAGAGTAGTAAAAGCAAAAGGGTGACCATAACCAAATGTGATGATAACAAAGTCATTTCCATTTCAAATCTAATCTAATCTCATTAATGCAAGAAAAGCAAAGATACTTTCATAATCTTTCAAATCTCAAAGAACCCCTCCACAAATGCTAATTTGCAAACTTGCAAATTAGCCCCTCCATCACAAAAGTCCGGCCGAGAAGCAACAAAGGAAAACGGCCGAAACCGGAAAGCAAACTAGCAACTTCAGAAAACCGATCCCGTAATAAATTACAGGAAAACCCCGCGACTGCATATACATGCCCGCATTTGTATTCCCATTGAATACAAATGCAAAGAGACAAAATCTACACTGTACAATACTAGGATCCGGCTTAAACCAAAGCCCGCTAGTATTATCCGTCCGATCATGATCCGTGCAATACCGCACGTATCTGATCGAACCCTGCCATATCTCCATACGGCCTCTACAGCGTTTCGCCCGAAACTTGAGAAACTGGTCTGTGAGGGACTCTAAAGACTCGTCAATACTTTGGTTGTGGATTTAACCACTAGCACGTCAGAGGTATTAGCCTATACGTAACGGGCTACCAGGTATTGACCAAAAGGGACGTCGATGAGCGAACTCATCCTGACACCCTACTGAGCCTGTCAGTGACAATATCTGTACAGTCCGGTCCGTTCGTCTATGAGCATCGCATGGCGGGCCTAGGCGGTTGGTAAAAGTCAGACCCCTAAAAGCGGTACAAGTCGTGTCGGGGTGTAGCCCAGAACACCCTGAGATACTACTGGAATACCTACCAGTAAATCTCCTGCCTTGGCCAAGGACTTTTCATGTACTGGCTCTCCTAGACACAGCGCGACCTCACCCCCAATACTGGGAAAGATGAAACCCTGCAGATTCGCTCACTGCCTCCATGGGGCTCGGGACTGTACCCAACTAAAACCTGTTTGTACGTCTCCTTTGAGCGTTGTAGGGTAGTAATCAAAGCACAGTGGGAACTCATACGAGACAAATGACGATCTCAGGTCGATGAACTAACCTGTACACATGTCACCAGGGAACTGCTATCTGACATCAGGTATAATACCAACTAGCAGGTTCCCGGCGAGTCCTGTCTGGTGTACTCATAACCCAATGAGCACCTGTATACATCTTAGGTGAACCAACTGACACCAGTGGCTTGTGAGACCGGCCACCGCCCCTCGTCGGGGTCTCGACTGTATACACTAGTCTACTCTGGAGTATCGATGCCCTGTCCTCGAAACTCCCACGACTAGGGACCTTTTAAGGATGTGCTTATAGACCCCAGCTCCCACGTATATGATCGCCCTCATACTGCTGGCAGTCAAGCAAGAATCCTAGGGGCTCTATCAACGTGTAATAGCGACCTGTAAGGTCACCTAAATCAATACACGATGATAAAGATAAACCAGATTGCATACTATCATCTTGAGTAAGACTGTCCTACCGGGATAAGTCCTCCCTCAATCATTGCAATCACGTGCCTGTGATCCAATAATTGACTCTTAGGGCACTATCTCCAACAATCTCCCACTTGCACTCAAGGCTAATTATTGCGATGTCGCATACTCACAGCCCGTGTGATACTGAACACCCAACTCCTCTACTAGTCAGTCTCACAAAGCTAGTTTGCGAAACTATTGCGTTCGAGGAATAGCCTCAGTGAGTGGATCCGCTGTGATGTTTCTTTCTATGTCTCTCTATATCTCAAGTTCGCGGAGAAAGCCATCTCCCGAAATGAGCAATACCTGTCTTAGAATATGATTGGATGTCTGATGGGACCTAGCTCATAAATGAACTCCAAATCCAAACTTCTTAGACTGTATCGTCAACTGAACTTAATCAGTATCCTGCGCCATCCTTCCCTCAGTATCCACCTGGACCACCTGTCCAAAATACTGCCCCTCGTCAGAGGGAAAACTATAACTCTGACAGCCACTCTGTCATCCAGGTCACCTTGGAAGCCTGGAATGATAACTGTCTCCCAAAGGAGGCTGCCGTTATCATATCCCTAGAACATCCACTTATGTTCTAAAACTGCTTCCGAATGTTTTTCCAGGACTGGATTAATATCCTATCTGGAGAAACTACTGTGTGACAACCAAAGTATAACCGATCGTAGTACAGGAATTTCACTTCCTACTCTATGTATGTCATCCAAACGCCAGGACATCACACCCTACTACCTTCTTAACAGATCCATCCCCTATTCTGATGAAGTCAAACCTATGACTGTCATATCAAAAACAGATGATCTATCTCCGCTATATCTGCTTTAGTCCATAAATAGACATAAGCCTCTTGCCCACCAATGCTTCCGCTGCTCCCACTGACTACGACAACCCTCTGGCAGAGTCATATACACGTGCACTTCCAAAGCTAGTTTAGAACGACGATATACTCATCCTCCTGCCGGGTCTCACAGTCTGGAACAACAGCAATGGCAAGTCTGGGTAAACAAGAACCTCCCTGTCACCGTCCTTGAGGCTACAGGAGTACCTCTCGAGTGCCTGAGGTTACCCACCATATCTGCGGAGTGGCTAATGGAATGTCAAACCAGATTGAATCTTTAGGTTCTTATCAAATCTTCAGTAATCGTTTGCGGTTCTGGAATCACTTCCAGTTCTACCATACTCCCACTGCTGTTTTCTGAAAAAATCCAATTTTATTAAAACTGTGGCGAGTCAAGAACAATATCACTATTGATCTTCCAGATGGTAGAAGGTCAACCCTCGTCATAGCCCAGGTCAACCCACAAACAGCCATTACAGAAACGTGCCTTGAGTTATCCAGAGTCTGGTTTTAAGCATAAGCTGGACAACTCCCCGTACCTTAACAATGTCAAGATATGAACTGTTCTATATCCAATATAGAAACAGAGCCACTAATTTAATTGAACCAGATTCAAATCATGCAGCTGTCTCCAGTGCATGTCAACTAAATGGAAGGAGGCCGATCAGCGTTACTCAACTTAAGAATGCTTCCAATTATGAGTAACCTGAAAGAGAAGCAAGTTCTCTTAATCATTACTATTAACTGAATACCACACACAAGTATCTACATCTTCGATCACATTGAAGAATCCTGATACTTGCAATACCTGGTTCCCTACTTTATTCATATACCTATAACTTCTCAAAACTTGGACCTTGTGTTTCTACGAAACACTTATCTAAGAACTAGAGAAGTCATAAGTAAACTGAATATAGTACGAGGACCAACCCCTCTGTCCTTATGGACACTGGACAATATACAATACTCTGTATAAGTCCCCTGATTCTAGTGACTCATTCACTGTGTGTCGTAGGTTGAAAACTGTACTTATGGTTAAGAAGAATTGCACCGCTGTTTAATGCTCATTACCTAACCATCCACTGATATAGGTAAACACCATAGACGTAATTTCAAAAAGTTATATCTCACTCTATTAAAATAGACGTACAGATATATCAATTTAAAATTGGTGCACAATAACGGATATTCAAAACCAAATATTTGCCGACCGGTAAACAGCCCAGGCGATTTCCTCAAATATCACCAATTATAACGAATTCCAATATAATGAGGATGATCACCTAATTCCTAATAACTTACTCCCACTCATCATCTGTAAAACCATACAGATGCGAGAATCAAACCTGGTAAATACATACCCTGGAGTAAGTGTCTAATTGGGAAATCAGTTTTCTTTTAATAGTACACATTGAAATGTTTCGATGGGGTATCCCGGTATTCCTAGTAATGCCTCTTCTATTATCCAGATTCACAACTGTAACCGTATAATTCTTTTCTATCTCTCCAAATCCCTTTATATGTCTTTAGTCGTTACCTTCTGCACACCCCTTTAGGCCAAATGGTTTTCTTCCTTCCCTACCGTTCGGCACCAGCCTATGGTTTGGAAGAAGACCATCCAATAAGCATAATGGGTGTACTGTCCTAATCCTAGGAGCACTCGCAATGCGAGAGAAGGTGAAGATAAAAGACAACCGAATAAACCTTATTCCTATTTCTCCTGAACCAGAATCCATCCCCGAACTGGAACAAGTTCCTTTCGAGTTCGTATATAACCATACGATGGAGTATCCAATAAACTATGGATCCTCGTAGTGATACAGAGTGTTCTGGAGAAATATAAAGGTGATTTAGGATTGGCGAAGAAATATTTGGTTTGGTCGTGAATAGCAGTCGCAGTTTACTTTGCCCTCTTACTAATCCATTTCTTTGTCTTAACTTAATACCTTCTGTACACCGTTTAGGCTAATTGGTTTTCTTCATTCCCTACCGTTCGGCACCAGCCTAAGGTTTGGAAGAAGACTATCCAATTTGCGTAATAGGTGTACTATCTCCTAAACCAAGGAGTACTCGCAACCTGAGAGAAGGTAAAAGGAAAAGACAACTGAATAGTCCTATTCGTTTTCTCCAGAACCGGAAACCATCCTCGAATAAAATCCTTCGAGTTCGTATATAACTATACGATGGTTTTGTCCAATGGAAGTGGACGTTCGTAGTAATACGGGGTGTCCTGGAGAAAAGGGTAAAAGTAGGAGTGGCAATGAGGTATGCAACTCTGACAATCCAAAAGCCAGTGTTTAAGAAGGTTCGGTTAACTTGGTCACTGAGTCATAGTCTAGGGTCGGGTCAATGGTCGCTGCCAAAGAGAGAGAGAAAAGAAACACTCAGCATGCATTCTAACCTAAATCAGAATGGTTATCACTTTATCTAATCTGGAAACCTCCCACTGTAACGTCAAATTCTTCCCCAAATCTGAAAGAAGAATTAGTCGGGATCACCTGAGGAGTAAACCAACTCATCAGTGGGAATCGGGATCCAACTATCATCGCATGATAACGTGACAGAATCCGCTCACGTTATCACACTCCAGAAGGTATGCGCATATCTGGTAAGTTTCAGTTTCTTTAGAAACTTCCGATGTGATTTTTGCCCCATGCTCTTATGACCTTGACGAAGGTCAACAAATCATAAGTCACATGTCAAGTTCTACCCGTCATTGTCCAGGTTAATTTGAACCCACCCGTACAAGCCCTTGACGAAGGTCAACAAGGCTATACGACTGTCCTAAACCAACGCATCTATCTATGCAGCAGAAAGGCAACAAGCAGCTGCCATACACTATGCCTTGATGAAGGCCAACAAACATAGCATGAATACTACGTGCTACCCGTCTGAAACGACGGAGGGCTACGAATGGTTTCTGGCGAAAACCTTTAACGTAATGAACTTGATATCGTTAAAGGAACCGGATAGCTTTATAAAAATATAGTGACGAAAACCTTTGCTAAAGAGGTCACTCCCGGTGAAGGGATCTCGGCTCTTTCCCCGTGGAATGAGGTGCAGGATATTCCAACTGAATACCACGATGCAAAGCAAAAGTAATCGGTTATAGTGAAGTTATTGCCCTGACGTAAACTTTTGTCCAAGGGGTCACTCCCGGTGAAGGGATCTCGGCCCTTGCCTCGTCGACTGAGGAGCAGGATATTCCAACTGAATACCATGATGCAAAACAAAAGAGAACGTCCTTGCAATAACAGCTTTTTGAAAAATTGTTCCAACAACATCAGAATAGGTTTGTTTATCTTGCATTGATCCGAATCAATGCATTCCTATCAATTGATCACACCAATAAAGAACGAAAATAATGATGTACGTATATGCCATCCGCATTCGCCACTGGGTCCCGTCATCACCCGTTAGGTTACTTAACTAACGACAGAGCGGGGACTGGACTAGCGCGGATGCAAAACATATACAACATCTACTAGTATATATATCAATATATAATATTCGCTCTAGGCGTGATAAAATGCAACATCACAGAAATGTAACCAGCAACACAGAACAATACAGATATCTGGGATCCCTGGGTTTCACAGAGCCGCTACTGAAACCCGACGTTCCCCTGGTCATGTGGATAGCCTGTGCAATGAAATCCTAGACCCCTACGGGCGCGGCAAGTTACCCGCCAAAACCTGAAGCGAGGCAGCCCCCTTCAACAACGTGAATGGACCACCCAGCACTTCACGGAATCCGGTAACTTGGGCACCCCTCCTGGGTCAACCTGTACCCCCTACGAGTGCGGCGAATAGCCCGCCAATTCTAGAGTGAAGCCCCCTCCGTCTCAATGCCATGAGATGCGTGCCCGTTGCCCTCTAGAACCCTGTTATCCGTGCACCTCTCCGCGGGGCAATCCTAGTACAGAAAGTAAAATATACATACAACGGGTACATCGACCTCAACCCGGTCGTGCCCTAAAAGAATAATATACAAACAGGCAGTGACGGCAGTCCACATGTCGGACGCTCGCCCCGCAATATCAAATGTACATAAAAATACCAAAACTGTACTAACATTGCATCCAGGCTATCCCCCACGACCAATGCGCAACATCACAGCACAACACAGAACATCAACGTGAATGTCACGTTCGCAAATCCGTCTAAAAGGGCTATAGCAGTTAGACAGGATTTACCGATCAAGTGACATTCACGGTCGCAGATATAATGTAAAACTGTGAACTAACATGTTTAAAATTCTCGATCGATCAAATTTACCGAAGTGGGCCCCAAGCACTACTGTAGCACTCACAGAAAATCTGGGCCCAAAAAGAATATCCCAAAACCCCCATTTCCTAACCAGAAGCCTACTGTGAAAATTTGGTGCAAATATAGCACTTTCCCACCGCGTTTCCGCGGTCGTACTAAGGAATCATTGCATCGAATTTTCCCAGAATGCTTAGAATTCCCTGCACTCATTTTTGCAATGTACTGAAAAAATTTTAGAGCCAAAAAAATTTCGACAGAAACTTATGCATTTGAAAATACGGTTTTTGGGATTTTTGTTCGATCGAGTTCTAAACATACTAGAGCAAGCTAGACTAGGTTAATGACATGGCTCTAATACCATTGTAAGTGCACAGCGGCGCCCCGGCCGTCAATCCGACGCCGGAAATGCGGAAACGAAAAGACTTTTCAAACTAGAAAACCGACACCACCGCGCACAAAAATCCCGGATCGGGCCATTAACCTAACTCTAGTAAACATGAGAAAGGGGTAGAATGCTATACCAAGCGATCCGTGTCCTTCGGTCTTCACCTCCACTCCGATCTCCTCGCGGAATCTCCGGTCGTCACCTCCTCGTCGGAACGGGCACCACGTCGCCGGGTTCTTTTACGGGCTCCCACCTCTGGACGAGGCAACTCGGGCGTGAAGTTGGCCAGCCGACGCGTCCAAGGAATGCTGTAGGCAAGTGTAGAAACCATTGTCTCATTTGGGGTTTAAGTTGCCTTTGATGGAGGAATGAATGAACTTTGGTGATGTGTAGAATTTTGTAGCAAGAAGAATGAGATGAAATGAAAAATCCTCATACTAGAAATGAACCCCTCTCACTCTCTCTAGTAGTGGCCGGGCCCTTTCTCATCAAAAATGGTGGAGGGAAAAAGAAAAACAAACCATGAAGGGAGGTGAGAGTAGTAAAAGCAAAAGGGTGACCATAACCAAATATGATGATAACAAAGTCATTTCCATTTCAAATCTAATCTAATCTCATTAATGCAAGAAAAGCAAAGATGCTTTCATAATCTTTCAAATCTCAAAGAACCCCTCCACAAATGCTAATTTGCAAACTTGCAAATTAGCCCCTCCATCACAAAAGTCCGGCCGAGAAGCAACAAAGGAAAACGGCCGAAACCGGAAAGCAAACTAGCAACTTCAGAAAACCGATCCCGTAATAAATTACAGGAAAACCCCGCGACTGCATATACATGCCCGTATTTGTATTCCCATTGAATACAAATGCAAAGAGACAAAATCTACACTGTACAATACTAGGATCCGGCTTAAACCAAAGCCCGCTAGTATTATCCGTCCGATCATGATCCGTGCAATACCGCACGTATCTGATCGAACCCTGCCATATCTCCATACGGCCTCTACAGCGTTTCGCCCGAAACTTGAGAAACTGGTCTGTGGGGGACTCTAAAGACTCGTCAATACTTTGGTTGTGGATTTAACCACTAGCACGTCAAAGGTATTAGCCTATACGTAACGGGCTACCAGGTATTGACCAAAAGGGACGTCGATGATCGAACTCATCCTGACACCCTACTGAGCCTGTCAGTGACAATATCCGTACAGTCCGGTCCGTTCGTCTATGAGCATCGCATGGCGGGCCTAGGCGGTTGGTAAAAGTCAGACCCCCAAAAGCGGTACAAGTCGTGTCAGGGTGTAGCCCAGAACACCCTGAGATACTACTGGAATACCTACCAGTAAATCTCCTGTCTTGGCCAAGGACTTTTCATGTACTGGCTCTCCTAGACACAGCACGACCTCACCCCCAATACCGGGAGAGACGAACCCCTACAGATCTGCTCACTGCCTCCATGTGGCTCGGGACTGTACCCAACTAAAACCTGTTTGCACGTCTCCTTTGAGCGTGGTAGGGTAGTAATCAAAGCACAGTGGGAACTCACACGAGACAAATGACGATCTCAGGTCGATGAACTAACCTGTACACATGTCACTAGGGAACTGCTATCTGACATCAGGTATAATACCAACTAGCAGGTTCCCGGCGAGTCCTGTCCGGTATACTCATAACCCAATGAGCACCTGTATACATCTTAGGTGAACCAACTGACACCAGTGGCTTATGAGACTGGCCACCGCCCCTCGTCGGGGTCTCGACTGTATACACTAGTCTACTCTGGAGTATCGATGCCCTGTCTCGAAACTCCCACGACTAGGGACCTTTTAAGGATGTGCTTATAGACCCCAGCTCCCACATATATGATCGCCCTCATACTGCTGGCAGTCAAGCAAGAATCCTAGGGGCTCTATTAACGTGTAATAGCGACCTGTAAGGTCACCTAAAGCAGTACACGATGATAAAGATAAACCAGATAGCATACTATCATCTTGAGTAAGACTGTCCTACCGGGATAGGTCCTCCCTCAATCATTGCAATCACGTGCCTGTGATCCAATAATTGACTCTGAGGGCACTATCTCTAACATATTGGACCGGCCTACAGGAGTCATAAGATCAGCCGCTTTGCACAGCAGCATAATATAAATTGGAGATACTCTTCAGTCTATAATCCCCGAGATAATGGTCTAGCTGAGGCTTTCAACAAGACCTTGACGAAGATCATAAAGAAAACGGTGTCCATAAATAAAAGGGACCGGCATGAGAGACTGCATGAAGCTCTCTAGGCGTATTGAACCACGTTCAAAACGGCCACGAATACAACACCATTCGCGTTAGTATTCGGCACGAAGGCGGTACTTCCCTTGGAGATAGAGCTACCCTCTCTACGAGTGGCAGTTCGATACGAGCTGACGGATGAAGAAAACGCCCATCTTCGGCTCGAGGAGCTCGATGCCCTTGATGAAACTCGCCTCATGGCACCGCAAAACCTGGAAGCTTACAAAGTAAGGATGACGCGCTCATACGAAAGACTAATCAGACCAAGAACATTCCGCCAAGGCGAACTCATGCTAGTTGTCAAAAGACCTATGATCCCCAACCGTGCAAAGTGGGGAAAATTCGAGCCAAACTATGAGGGCCCATACATCATAGAAAATGTATACCAAGATGGGGCCTACTTGCTCATGGATATGTATGGAGAAAGACCCTTCTGGCCAATAAACGGCCGGTTCCTTAAGAAATACTGCGCCTGACAAGTCACAACTCAGGTTAATGATAAATGACGACGCTTGTGTCCGCTCGCTGTTTTCCTAAGTCAAGACTCTATAAATAGTATCCGGCAAAACTTCGCCTCGAAGCTGTGCATAGACCGAGATGTCCCAAAACTAACACCGGACCGAGATGTCCCTAAACTAACGATGTACCGTAATGTCCTTAAACTAATATGTCGTCTCAAGCACGGCGATAATGGAATTCAAGTCAACAAGTCCCAACGGCAAGATCTGCCACTCAAATCCCGCTGGTTACATAGCTACCCCGGTGGCGAAGTCCCCTCTAAGTGCTATTGGAGAACAAAGGGGTAAAAAAACGGTATGCCCACAAGCGAAATGGGCACGGATGAAAACCTGAAAGGGCTCCGTGAGTAAAAACAGCAGGGCTACCGGTGAGCTTGTAAAAACTCGAAAGGGCGTGATCTTGTTAAAATAAAAACACCTGCAAGGTCCTCTCGACCTTGTGAGGAGAAAACACCTGCGTGAGATCCTTACGACTCACAAGGGTGCAACACATTTAGGGATCCTCACGATTCCTAAGGAGAAATTACACTTACGAGATCCTCACGACTCATAAGGAGAATTTCTCCCCTATGAGACCCTCACGGCTTATAGTGTCACGATCCAAATGTGGCACGTGACCGGCACTTAAATCACGTGACATCTAAAAACGTCGGCGCGGTCTAAGTAAGTCGAAACCCGGAATCTAAACCCTTTTTGAAAATATTGGAGGTAAAGTTTAAAATAGTCATCAGATGGAATCAGTTTAAAATAAACATTTAAGTTTAACTAAGTATGTTTGAAAAAGCATCTATGACATTTTGAAATTTGACAGCACCTCCTTTGTAAATTTGAATAAAACCCGCTACAACATAAAAATAAATATAGCATCCCAATGGGAGCTAGCTTCCACGCCCAAACGGCGAAGCAACTAAGCAAACAATATACGACGCACAATGGCGAAGAAAAGAAAAGAGAAACAAAATCAACAATATAAACAGGTCGACTCCAATGAGTACGACGCCCACAACACACAACTTTAAGTCTCGCTTCTAAGTCCACAATATACCAGTTCTAAGACGATGGAGTTTTACTAGATACAAGAAGATATAAATATACAAGTGTGAGTACGATACAACAGTAGCCTACCTGCCAAAGCAATCACCGGGGAAGAAGGGTGTGCCGCAATCCGCTGATAATCCAAGTGGTAAAACCTGCAAGAAACTGTGGCACAACGAGGTGGGTTGTCAATTCAGTGAATAAAAGTACATCACAAGGTAGAAATCGAAATGCACAACAATACCTAGGTCATAAGTATAGTACTATCATATCCTATACTAATATAATATATGATATGTATATGTATCATAAATGAAAGTCTATCTATCACATGAACCCAAGATAGAATATATCACATGCAAATGACTTGTATCTAAGTATACGCTCATAAGTAGCCGAAAATATATATGTAAATCTCTTCTTAAAAATAGCCGCTGAATATATATATCACGGCATAAAAGCAGACGTGCTAGTATGAAATATAATAGGTATCTTATTTAAGATATACGTTTTACTGTTTTAGTGAAGAGTGTTAAGAGGTTTAGAATATAAAAGATCCCAGTATCATATCAGACACATCAAAATAATGAGACTATAGCTCGATTTTGAAATCCTTTTATATGCAATAACCCGTAAAAAGATGTGCAGGTATTGTCCTCCGGATCAGTCCTGGTTGGCTACAATAACACATAACTTAACTATATATCTCATATGATAGCAACATATCAACATCTGGATGTCCAGCATCGACACCCGAAATCGGAAATCCCTCGTGTCCATCACCGACACGCAAATCCTTAAATCTCTTATGTCCATCACCGACACGCAAATGCAGATATCGTTGACACCATCTCAATAGATGATCGCCACCCGATATCCCTGGCTCCGGTCAGTATCCCCTGGATATCCGCCGTGCTCAAATCTAGCCCCGGTCAGTATCTCCTGGATATCTGTCGTGCTCATCTATATCTCTGGTATCGAGTGTTCTCGCTAGGCTCCCCGCCTCTAATACGGCTTTCCTGTCCCTTTGGCTCGACCGGGTCCACCATGTATCCGACTGTATACTCCCCCACTCAGTCCGGATAAGTAGCAAATCCGTAACCGTATATATCCCCCACTCGGTTCGGAATAAAACAATCAGAAAACATCAAGCTCATGGTGGACGTCAACTCATTATATCCAGAAATATCAAGTAAAGAATAAGAATACTTGCATAGATCATTCTTATGATATATTATATATATACATATATAATATCGTCCCATACCACTGATATATATCATCAAAAGTAAAATATCCTGAAAACCCATAAAAATCAAATACGAATACCCATAATACTGATATTCGTAATGCTTAACAGGTAATAAAGGTAAAGTACGTAAATAAAGTCATACAAGCAATAAACGTAACAGTCCTGCTGTGTCATGGCAATACTAATGATATGTAGTGTAGCATACGCGTCTATACTCGTGCAACATGGTATTCATTAGTATTTGTGTGAGTGTTCTATAAGTGTATAAAACCTACTCGTATCGAAATCTACATACGTATCACGTCGTATAGCAGTCCTACAGTGACATGGCAGTACTAATGAGGTGTAGTGTAACATATGCATATGTGCTCGTGCAACATACTACTCATTAGTAGTTGTGCAGTGTTCTATCAGAGTGTTCGTCTCACGGAAAAGTATAACATCGATAAATATATCGCTAACATGTAAAGTAAATCTAAGCGTAACTATTAAATGTAACTACTTGCTATGAGCTATACCATTATCCTTGAAAATGGAATGAAACGTTGGTTTTGAAATAAGGAAGCTGCCTTAGGTTAAAAATAGATATTCATTTTGGAAATTGGTATCGCATCCTAGTCTTTTATCATTAAAAGGTAAGCGGATCGTTAGTTTTTAAAAGAGTATAGCTCACTCAAGTATTACATTCTAAAATGGAATAAAATATAACTCTACGAGTCTAAAGGAAACTTGGTCGTAATCGGCACACTAATCTCGTCATCACAAGAATGGCATGATTCCTCATACAATATCCACATTATCACAATATCCAAACCATGAATAAAACTATATGCACATGAATAACATACTAAATGCAACATAACACTAATACCGTTAACTGGAATTTATACTAAGAACTAACTATATAGCATAACTATCCTAATTATAAGATTGTGGGGGTTGTTCATATCAGATTTTTGCATTTTTATACCGCCTAATTTTTATCACATTGCTTATCGGTAGATACTCTTGAGCCGTGTTTTCTAGTCAATTGCAGGATACAGGTTCTCGGTTCTAAAACGGTGAAATTCATGGAAAACACGACAAAATCCGGGTTCCTGCCAACCACTGAGAAAACACGGTCTCCGCTCTTCATCCGTATATTGCCAGATACCAGTTTAAGAAGACAAAATGTCAAATCAATGTCGTTTTCATGCACAAGGCTCAATGGCAGCACAAGATCCAAGAAATCTACGCGGAGCTCGAGGAAATCATGACAAAAAGTCCACATCAAAACACCTTTCCCTCAACAGAAATTCTGGAAAATTCGTGAAGAAAATATGAGAAAAGATATATACCAGAATGAAGTACGCAGCAAACCAGGGAAGTACCAAAAAGCCCATGCCCCAACTCCACAATAGTGCGGTGGATCCGCGGCATAAGGAGGCTTAGGCCGCGGATCCGCGGCCATACTGGCGGCTCATCTGATGGTATTTCAGGGGTATTTTGGTCTTTTGATGGGGAGGCAGATGGTTGCCCTAGATTTCCAGTTTCCTGCCTATAAATAGTCCAGATCTTGCCAATGCAAAGGGTCCATAATCTTGTATTTTCTTTTCTAGGTTTAGTTGTGTTTCTTCTTCCTCTTCGCATCTCTTCTCCATTAAAACTTGTAGTGAGCTTTGTGAGTGAAGAATGATGAATAAAGAAGACTCTTTTGCTATTATATCTTGTCTTGTTCTTTTATAATTGCTTGTAATTTTAATTTGTTAACTAGTTGTTGTTATTTCTTGTTGCTTCTTTTTTTTCTCTTTTCCTTTATCATTAAAACAACCATGATGCTTACGCTTGATCCTTGCTAAGGTGAGGTCGCAAATAGCTAGTTGTTCTCTTCTAATCTCTTCTTTCTATCTTCCTCTTTTGTTTTATTTTCTTTCATTATGATGCGTGAGTAGTTTCATACTTGTTAGGGTAGGATAAGGGAAGTTTGAGAGAAGGAAATCTCTCTCACTCTTTCCTTGCCCAACAGCTTAATTCGACTCCCGTTAATTGAACTACAATCCGCTCCTTACGGCACCCTATCCTACATGATAGCGGTAATTCCGTAGTGAGACCGGTTGTGGTTGAGTTAACCGGAGGTTATGGCTAAGAGCCAAGAACGGACGGACAAGCACCAAAAGGAAGAACTTATACGTTGGAAAGCCTAGCTTATACTCGCAAGTTCCTTCCTAGTCGTGCTAATCCCCGTTGTTGCCGATTACCATAACACCGATATTAAGAGGGGCAACGAAAGATGTGGGAGACTCCTAACTCAAACTAACCTAATCCTAACCCTAACAAGCTCTCTTTACATATCATTTTACCACTTAATTAATCACAACAAAATCTGAAAAACTGGACTTAACTCGTTAAAGCACATAGAAAAAGATTCCCATCTCCCTGCGGACGACCCGTACTCAACCGGCTAGCTACAAGCGAAACCGTCTTGATTGCGGTAATTAACTAAACTTGAACACGCAGAATCCCTAACAATCAAATGGCGCCGTTGCCGGGGAGACGGTAGTTTATTTCTTTGTGTAATTTCGGGTTAATTTGTAAGTATAAATATAACCGAAAAACAAAAAAAAAATATATACATTGTAAAAAAAATACATCTTGTTATTCTTGATTAGTTTTTGTGCAAGTGTGAAGGAAAATACAAAGTTCGAGTTCAGTGGCCAAGACGTGGAATATACGAAGTTCAAGTTCAGTGCCAAAGACGTGGGAAGATAGACCCACATTTCGCGGCTACACCGCGACGGACAAAACGAAGCATCCGGTCTACTGAAACATTCTGGAGCAGATACAGTGAGTAAATAAATATTCAGGACATCCAGACAAGCAGAGGAGACCAAGACCAGCACCTCCACAAAAATTGATAGCCCAATTCCCTGTTCCTGCCGCGGAACCGCGGCATAAGCTGTCTTAGGCCGCGGATCCGCGGCCACTTGGTGGCTTCAGGGCCCCAAAATCTCTGGGTAAGTCTCTGTTCTCCTCCCCACTCCTCTGAACTCCACTGAACTGTATTTTCTGCAGCCTTCTTTGCGCAAATTCTCTCCCCCCTTCCAATAAACTGTTCTTGTGCAGGATTCTTTGCGCCGCGCTATAAAAAATAAAAATTGTTTGCAGTTGATTTGTTACCGCTTTGCATTCTTTAATACGGACTTAAGGGGCTTGAAACCAATTCAGATTGGGTGGGGATTTCATCACCCTTCCCAGGACCCCAAAAATCACAAAAGCATATGCATTGTCCATTGTAATTAAAAAATACTAGACTTCGGCCCTAAGGACTTCGCGCTCATTAGGAGAAGTTAAACCGTGTTTAGAACCTCGCTTAACGGTATATTGTTTACGGGGTGTTTAGGAAAGTGTTAACGGCGCAACCGCCAAAAGAGAAAGGGTTATTTAATTAAGGAATTTCGTGAAAGCGTTGGAAAACCTCCCCTTATCTCTGCACTTACCTGGCCTCGTGATCAGTGTATTTTTAAGCCCGTTTCTCGACACAGTTTTGCTTCGACAATCAAGTTCTGGAGCAGGTCTAGCAGACCTAGGTGACCCTAGATCTAGGTGTGATTGTGCATATCTTGTTTGTGATTGCTTAAAGCCGTAAGTCCGTACATATTTCTGTAGAGCTCTTTCTAAAAAAAAAGAAAAAATCAAAAACTTTTATAAAAACTTTCCCTTTGTCGCCAAATCCATTTTTCACCCACCACCCTTCGTTTCTCCATTGACGTTTTCTTACCCTCACCTTCTCCGCTTTGACTATACTAAACTCGTTTAGTGTATGTCCGCTTGGACTCGGGACACTAGCGCCCGTTTAGTCCGCGTTACGTTAGTCGCTACCGACTACGCGATCGACTCAGACGTCGATACTCCGTCCACTCCTCTTTCACCCCTTCCTTTGCCGGCCAACTCCGTCGTTGACCGGAATTCTGTTCATACATCTTCACCTTCACCTTCACCAACCTCTTCTTCCGCGATGTCAGGATTTAATCCGAACATCTCTTTGACCACCCCTGGATTGGCTCCACCTCCTACGGAGACCAATAACCCACCACACCCGCCTGTTGTAGCGCCGCCACGAATTGCGCTCCAGGATCGTTTCTATCCCACCCGTTCTGCACTCCCCACCTGCCTTTCTCTTCCACCGGCCAATGGGGATAATTTTGAAATTAAGCCCCACTTCATCAACATGCTTCCACGATTTCATGGGCTTGAATCTGAAGATGCCTATATCTTCATCAATAAATTTCAAAACGTCTGTGCCATGATGAAAACCACCCAGCTGTCGGACGATGCTATACGTCTACGGGTCATTCCGTTCACTTTATGCGATCTTGCTGAAAAATGGCTGTATAGCACCGCTTCCCACTCCATAACCAGTTGGGACGAGTTTGTTAAAGCGTTTCTCAAAATGTTTTATCCGAATCATAAAACCGCAAGAATTCGAAATGAAATCAACCAATTCTCTCAGCTTCCTTCTGAACCCTTCTGGAAGTGCTTTGACCGGTACAAAGACCTTCTTGTTCAGTGTCCTCACCACGGTATAGAGAAATGGCAACTTTGTCAAACCTTATACGAGGGTCTGAACCCAGCAACGAAGCAGTTGTTGGAAACCATCTGTCAGGGCCACTTCCTATCGAAATCTGACAAAGAAGCGTGGCAGTTCTTTGACGACCTTGCGGAGCAAACGCTACAATGGGAGAGCACCAGACCGACTTCTTCTTCTTCTACCTCCACTTCTACCAGTCAGTCTAGGGTAGGAATTCACCAACTTGACGTCTCTATTGCGATGAAAGCTGAGATGGCTGCAATAACAAGAAAGCTTGAAGCGATAGAGAGCAAATTTTCTTCTCCTGCTCCTGCCCCTATTCTCCCCATTCGTACCATTTGCGCTTATTGTTCCGATCCTTCCCACTTGACCGAAGAGTGTCCTTACAATCCACCCTCGCAAGGACAGGATCAGGTTAATGCTGCATTCCAGCAAAGACCGAGGAATGATCCATACTCTTCCACCTACAATCCCGGTTGGAGGAACCACCCCAATTTCGCCTGGAATCAGAATCAGAATCAATTCCAAGGCAACAATTTCCAAAGGGCCCCTCCGCCGCAACAACAAGCGCAACAACAAACTCAACATCAATTTCAGCAGCCCTTCCAACCCCAACCTTTCCAAAATCAGACGAACAACTTTGCACCCAACAATTCTTTTCCACCAAACAACTTTGTTCTGTCAAATAACGATAAGGTTTCCTCGCTCGAACGAAGTCTGGAGGCGTTCGTCAAACAATCGACTCAATCCACCGCAAACATCCAGTCTTCCATTCAGTCCTTAGTGCAACACACTGCCGCTCATGGGCAAAGCATCAAGACCATCGAGGCCCAGATTGCACAGCTGAATGCGGCTTTAAGCGAGCGAGAGAAGGGGAAGCTCTCGTCCCAGCCACTCCTAAATCCCGGTCACCCACATAATGCACATGTTGCTCTTGAACAACAGAACCATAATGTGAGTGCCATGACCACACTGAGATCGGGACGGATGCTGCAAAACAACATTGGCAAACGGATCAACGATGACACCCCGGCCGCTGCTTCTTCTTCTTCTTCTTCGTCTTCTGAGCCTATTCTCCGTTCTTCACAAGGCTCTCCTTCCTCTTCTTCTGCTCTGAATGGACCCACTTCTCACTCCACGAAAACACCTGTTCTGGGATCCATTCCAACTCCACAATCTCCTCCTCCAGCATTAGACTCAACCAATTTTCAAAATGTTCCATTTCCAAACCGGTTGAGGTCTAATAAACAAAATCCTCAAATGGAGAAGATTCTGGAGTTATTTAAGCAGGTTAACATTAACATTCCCCTTTTAGATGCTGTCCAACAAGTCCCGTCCTACGCGAAAATCTTAAAGGACTTGTGCACGAAAAAGAGGAAGTCTCAGGTACCCAAGAAGGTTTTCTTGGCTAGTGTTGTGAGTGATGCCCTTACCCAATCTTTACCACAAAAACGGAAGGACCGTGGCTGTCCTACGATTTCTATTACTATTGGGGATAAGAACATCAACCGCGCACTATTAGATCTTGGTGCCAGTGTTAACCTGCTTCCGTATTCAGTATACGAGCAATTAGGCGTCGGAGAGCTGAAACCCATGCACTGCACTCTCCAAATGGCCGACCGATCGATCACCCATCCTAGGGGTGAGCTAGAGGATGTGTTAATCAAAGTCGGGGACTTCATATTCCCCATTGACTTCATTGTATTAGACACACAGCCTGTAGCTAACCCCCGGAATCAAATTCCGGTGATACTCGGTCGCCTATTCCTTGCAATCTCAAATGCTGTGATCAATTGTCGCAATGGTTCGATGAACCTCTCTTTTGGAAACATGACGATTGAACTCAACATTTTTAGGTTGGGGAATCAGCCCGCCGAACCTAATGCTCATATACTGGACGTCTGCTCGATCCAGGAGATCGCCCCAGAAGAGTGCGAATTCGAGGAGTTTCTGTTTGATCACGATAATCTTGACGCCACTAGTGCGTTTCTCTTCGAACCTGCTGCTGTTTCTGCGCCCGACAACGACTACGAGTGTTTCACGTTTTCAAACGATCTTAGCCGCGCACAACCCGAGTTTGAATCTTTCGAATTCCCGGATGAGTTACCTGAACCATCCGACTCGGTCGCTTACACTCGTTTTGAACCTTTGCTGGAGTCCTTTGAGTTCGAGACCTCTGCACCAATCCTGCCTTCCATCGTTTCACCTCCAACGCTCGAACTCAAGCCTTTGCCGTCTCACCTTAAGTACGCTTACTTAGGTGAGAACGAGACCCTCCCTGTCATCATCTCGGCTTCTCTAGCTCCCGAGCAAGAGAAAGCCCTTCTCACGGTCTTGCACAGCAACAGGCAAGCTTTTGGCTGGTCCATGGCAGAAATCAAGGGGATTAGTCCCCTGATCGTTGAGCATCACATTCATCTGATGGATGATGCCAAACCAGCCCGGGATCCGCAAAGACGTCTCAATCCAGTCATAAAAGAGGCTGTGAAGAAGGAGATCGTAAAATGTCTAGATAGTGGTATCATTTACCCTATCTCTGATAGCCAGTGGGTTAGCCCCATCCACGTTGTCCCCAAGATGTCGGGCATCACGGTCATAACCAACGAGGCGAACGAGTTAATCCCTACTCGCACCCAAACTGGGTGGCGAGTGTGCATTGATTACAGAAAACTCAACGCCGAAATACGGAAAGACCACTTTCCGCTACCTTTCATTGACCAGATGCTTGAACGATTGGCCGGACACGAGTACTACTGCTTTCTTGATGGCTACTCCGGCAATAATCAAATTCCCATCGCCGAAAAAGACCAGGACAAGACCACTTTCACTTGTCCTTTCGGCACGTTTGCATATCGACGCATGCCCTTTGGGTTATGCAATGCGCCCGCTACCTTCCTGTAGGGTTCCTAGGAACCCTAATGAGTTCTCACAGGGCATCGATCATGCCAAATTAAAATTTTAACGGTGCCGAGAGACCCGACTACGGATCGTTTGCTAGAAAACTAGGCGAAAAAGCTAACTAGTTAACACTTAACTACAAGATACGGAAATACAACATTTGTAGATCCGGTGCTCCACCTCCATAGCTCCGCAACGAGGTCCTCTCCGCTGTCTAAATCAAATCCGGGCTCAAGCGTCGGCTTCGTCGGAGAATGGGCAAGCTAGGTCGTCGATGTCCATGCCGAAGATGATCTACGTCGAGGCATCGCTAAATCAAGCTCCACCTTCACCAAGCCCTAAAACTTGTGAAGGAAACACACTCTACTACTTGGCAAGAGGTAGAGGATGAAGAAATAGGAAGTGGGTAGACTTTAGAATTGGATTTCTCACTTGTTTGCTCAATTCACCATTGATGAAGAAAGCTTTTTCTTCTTGAGTTCAAGGAAGAAGAAGAAGAAATGTTATGATAAGAATAATAGAAAATAGAAAATAAAATCCATTCTTATCATAATATTAACCTTAGTTTAGTGTAGAGAATGGACCATGGTTAGATATGATGGTTAGGTTTAAGGAAGAGATAAGAATGGTTGACTTGATCAAAGTTTCAAGAAACTTCAACATAAAACAAAATAAGCCACCATCCTTAAATAATTTCCAAAATGAATATATAAATAAATGAATAAGATAATCAAAACCCTAATCATTAAGTAAACCATGGTTTAATCTTTACACTTAACCAAGTTAATATGCATCATCAAACATGATACAAACATGTGCATAAAAGTATATCACATATACAACTTGCACAATCCAAGTGAGAAAATCCATTTAAAGTGAACCATTACTAGTTAATGCAAAGTAATATATCAAATATATAATTATACATTAAATCATTAAATCAACACTTGATTCAATGATCCGGTCATGTCGCACACAACCGACTAGTATATAATGTATCGGCTTATCGAATCAACGCTTGAATCGATAATTAGGTTATATCGCATACAACCATTCGATACATTCATCGCGAGAATGGAATACGGTATCACATACACGCATTATTCTCGGTCCCGCACATATCTCATATGCGCTCCTATTTCGTTTCGCTTGAGCCAGGAAACCTCTGTGTAGGACTCTAAAGACTTGTCAATACGCCGGCAGCAGGCGATGATCATATCAAACACCCACAAGCCGCAAGCGGTCTGCTAAACGTAATGGCCACCCGGGTATTGAGCGATCTGAAGATCGACGAGCAAGCCCACTCACACTCCAGTGAATCCGACCAGTAACACTACCGTACAGTCCGGTCTGATCGTCTGATATGTCGCATATCTCGCCTAGGGGTGGTAAACGTCAGACCCTAATAGCTCGATAAGTCGTGTCGATATGAGGTCTATAACTATTCGAGAAACTACAGGTAACACTTACCAGTAAATCTCAGCAACCCTGGCCAGGGATTTCCTGTTATAGCCAATCGAACACAGCGCAACATCAACCCCCTATACCGGGAGAGACGAATCCCCTCCTATCGCTCATTGCCTCCATGTGACTCGGGACTATACCCAAAAACCACCGTTTTGCACGCCCTCTTGGACGTGGTAAGATGGAAATCAAAGCACAGTAGGAACCACAAAAGACTCTATGACGATCTCGGGTCAACAGACTACTCTGTACCAGTGTCACCAGAGAACTGCCATCTGACGTGAGGTATAATACCATCTGGAAGTTCTCGGCGAGTCCGTCCAGTGTACCCAGTCTCTACTGAGCACCCGTACATCATCTCTGATGTCAAACACCAATGGATATGGGATCATCCATCGCCCATCTGTATGGGTCGAGAAGGTATACGCTAGTCTACTCTGGTATATCGATGCCCCGTCTCGATACACCCTCGACTAGGGACTTTGAAGGATGTACTTATGGACTACCATGTCCCCACTAGTATGATCCGCATCATAGTCTAGGTAGTCAAGTACACATCCTAAGGGCTTTACCAACATGTAATAGAGAGACAATCAGTATACACGTTAAGGCAAAGAGCAACCAGATAGCATACTATCATGTCGAGCAAGAAAGTCCTCCCTATATATGTCCCAGCATCCACTACAATATACATCCTATGTACAGTAATGGCCTCTAGGGCATACATATAACTAACAATCTCCCACTTGCACTAGGGCCATCTGTAGCAGTGGTTGCAGTATCTCATACTTAACCATCCCATAAAAGTCTCTCTCTGGGAAAAGGCCTTTGTGAGTGGATCCGCTGTGTTGTCCTCTGGGTCTACTCTCCTAACCTCGATCTCCCTGGAGATCAACCATCTCCATGATCGAGTGATACTGCCTTAGAATATGTCTGGATCACTGATAGGACCGGCGTTCCTTGGCATAAGCCACAACTCCATTGTCACACAATGGGAGGAACATAGTTCATCTCATGAACCATTATACACCCAAACAGTCTCTTTGGTAGCATCTTAAGTAGCGATTTATCCAGCCTTTATCGTCTAGTATGCCACGGTATCTAGCTTGGAACTCTTCCAACATACCGTCCCTTTACTGAGGGTAAAGACAGTGCCTGTGACTGACATTCAGTCGTCTTTATCACCCTGGAACTTTTCCAGTGATTCTCCCCAGAATCAATTGATACCATCTCACTACTTCTAGTGAGGTTCCTAACATCCAATTAGATCTATCTCATAGATCCAAAATCCAGGATTTAGTAGGTATCACTTTGATTCTATATGGAGAATCTTTGTGATAATCGGACATTGATCGAGCGTAGCATAGGAAACTACTTCCCTATCAAGAGTATGTCATCCACGTACTCTACGAGGATCGTCACCATACTTCCTACTACCTTTTTGTTTATACAAGGTTCATCTACCATTTTGATGATGTCAAACTCTTTGATTAATCCATCAAAACAGATGTTCCAACTCCGCGATGCCTGCTTTATCCTATAAAGCATCTTGCACACGTTTCCGCTGCTCCCACTGTCTACGAGGCCCTCTGGCTGTGTACTTATAGACGCACTCTTCTAAAATCTCATCTAGAAAAGCAGTCAAGACACCCAACCACCAGATATCGTAGTCATGGTATGTAGCCGTGACAAGTAGGATCTGGATGGACTTAAGCATAGCTACTTGAAAAGGTTTCATCATTATCCATGCCTGGTAAATGATGCAAACTTTTAACAAGTCTAGCTTTGAAAGTCTCAACTTTTCCATGTACACCAAGTAATCTTCTCAAGATATACTTGCTCCTCATAGGGATTTAACCCTTCAGATATTGCAACCAAAGTCCATACTTTGTTGGTGTACATGGATTCCATCTCAGATCGCTAAGCATCCAGCCATTCTTACAGAGTCCAACTCCTGATGGCCAGCTCGAAACTAGTTGGGTCATCATCTCATGATGCAATCCTCGCTCCCACTGTCATAGAGAAACAGAAGTATCTCTCAGGTAGGTGAGGAACCCTACTAGATCGGCGGAGAGGTTGAGGTTCGTTGGTAACTATTGAATCCTTTGGTTTTATCAAATCATCTGCTGTAGTTTGTATAGCTGGAACCTTTCCAGTTGTACATAACAGATCTTGCCTCGAGCTTGTCCGGATTTTGCTTTTAGACATAGGCCGGACAACCCCAAATCTTAACTAACTTAAGACATGGGCTCTTCCCATACCATATCTCATATGAAGTGGTAGGCAACTGATTTGATTCGAACCCTATTCAATAGGTATGCAGCTTCTCAAGCACATAATTCCCAAAAAGGAAATAGGTAACTCAGTAGTACTCATCATAGAGCACACCTTATCATATAGGGTGTTATTGCTCCGCCCCGATATACCATCGTGCTATGGTGTATTCAGAGGAGAAATGCTGAGAGAGAATCTCATTCTCCTTTAGAATGGTCCAGGAATTCCGTGCTCAAGTATTCTCCTCCTTGATCTCATCAAAGGATATAATACTTAAACCCGTATCGGTTCTCTACTTCTAGCTCATATTCTGTGAATATCTCAAAAGGTTCGGACTTATGTTTCAACAGGAACATATGTCTGAATCTCGAGAGATCATCAGAGAACGTAATGAAGTACAAAGAACCGGTCCTGGCATATGTAGACAGGAGACCTTACATACATCATCATGTATCAGTCCCAAGAGTTTACTAACTCTTTCTCTGTTTCCAGTAAACAGAGCTATGGTCATCGTATCTTTGTGACATGACTGGCAAGTTTCACAAGATGTAAATTCAAACAGTTTTAAATATGCATCTATGTGCAACTTCAGTTAGTCGGGTCGCATTGATATGACCTAGTCTACAATGCCTCAAGAAGAATTCGTTCATTTCTGAACTCTTCCTCTTGTGTGTGTTCCATATACTAAGAACTGTAGTTTGATTTAGAACATCAATGCTTTTAGATAACGTGCCTGAACCGATCAACTTTTGATATAGAAAATGTTCAAAACATTATCCAACAATACAAAATTTTATCATTTCTTTACTAATAAAGAGACTGATATGATTTTGTATATCAGGTTCGGTATCTAATAACATTCGTTCAGAATCAATGTATTGGTAATACAGGGTGACAGTGACCAACAGACTTGGCTGCAACACTTGCCCCGTTTTCTGCCTCATGAAACTCATCACCCGTTCTCAGTTCTCTACCTATCTGTAGCCCTATGTAACTGATTACATATCTGGGATCCTGATCTGGTATCACATACCCAGGACGTAAAGGATACTGAGAAACAGTTCTCTGTAACGAACACACCCGAAGATGATGCATCAGCATGCACTCTCTTCGTTTGGGCGGCACGGGAAATCTGGTATTCCCCAATTTCCTGCTCTGTCTTATAACAATTATAAGTTGGAGCGGGACCAACGTTCCCCAGCTCAGTATAACAAGCGGGTTCGGTCAATTTTCCATTTTATTATCTTGATTAAGGCGTGATATGGTCGCTACCTGGAGAGAGAGAGAAGAAAACACTCAGCGTGCGCTCTTGCAAGAATAGATTGGTTATTATTTTATCTAATCAGGATGACTCCCACTGCTTTTTATCAAATCTTCCTTCAAACCCTAAAAGGAAAGACTAGCCGGGATTAATTACACACTACAAGTTCGCCAATCTTTCAGCCAGGCCAGTGTCGGTACTTTGAGGGAGGTCCCCCGTGCTTTCGCACGAACCTAATTAATGTAAACCTCGTTTTCCCAGAGGCGTAACCTCGTTGACACCTTTCTAGACACCTACTTGATCGGCTAATTGTAATGTATAAAACTCTCCCAGGAGTAACTCTTACTCGCAGCGGGTATCGGGATCCAACTATCTCATAGAAGGTATGCAATCTCATTGCAAATTTCAACACTTGAAATTCCCGATAATATTTTGCCCCGAACGATCTATGACCTTGACAAGGTCAACAAACCATAGACCGCAAGTCAAGTTCAACCCGTCATTTCTTAATTGAATCAAACCCACCCGCACGACCCTTGACAAGGTCAACAAGGCCGCACGACTACCCTAACCCAATCTGCATCATATGCATAAACAGATAAATACTGGTTAGCTACCGCACACTGCGCCTTGACAAGGTCAACAAACGCAACACGAATACTAAACAGGATTTATCTGAAATGACGGAGGGCTACGACAGGTTTTTCTGAAAACCTATTGCGTAAAGAACTTGATATCGTTGTAGAATCAAATGATTTTAAAATGGAGTGCTTTTGAGGCTTTTCTAGTTTTGCTAAAGGAGTCACTTCCGGTGAAGGGATCGTCGGTCCTTTCCTCGTTGAATGAGGTGCGGGATATATCACATATATCACTGTGCAAAGCAAAAACACTTAAAAGCAATCAAAAGACAAACCGAGTGTGTAGCATCTGCCAGTTATTGCTAAAGGAGTCACTCCCGGTGAAGGGACCTCGGTCCTTTCCTCATCGAATAAGGTGCAGGATATATCACATATACCGCTGTGCAAAGCAAGAACTGTAGCTACCCTTTTTTATTTTGAAATTCGATTCTACAACATCTTAGGTTTCTTTTATTTCATTAATCATATTAATGAAGTCCCATCATTTAAGTACCTAAACATCACAGATAAATACGACGTACACTTATGCCAACCGCATTCGCCTCGATGTCCCCTCGTGCACCGTTAGGTTAGGTAACTAACGACAGAGCAGGGCAGGGCTAGCGCGGATGTAAAATATAAGTAACGTCTATATAATATATCATATATACTATATACTGTATCTATCATAGAACATCACATGATCACATCACAGATATCGCAGCAGAAGAAACATATGAAATATTGGATATACTAGGACGTCCGTGTTTTCAATACGAGCCAGTATAAAACACGGATTCCACGGTCGCGATGAATAGCCAAACCCACACCCCTAGACCCCTACGAGAGCGGCAAGCAACCCTACCAATTCTAGAGTTAGGAGACCCGGACTCGACTCCTCGAGTTGGTCTCCCACTGGACTTCAGAACCCGGTTACTTGTGCTCCCCTCCTTGGGTCTATCCTAGTGCGGAAAAGTAAATAATATACAACAGGTGACAACTCCCGCAACCTGGAAGCGCCCCAATAAAAGAATATTACATACAAGTTTTTACATGAATGAAAATGAAAAACACTCATCTCACATAAAAACCCCCGGCTATTCAAACACGACGATCCAATATAACATATCCAGCAACACATAACATCACATGTCATCAACGTAAGTAAATATGCGCATCCCAATTGTCGTTGACATATAGCAACGAAAGCGGCGATATCACATATTACACTTACGGTCATAGAAAAGAAAGTGTAAAACTACAACAGTTGGAATCCGCAATCTTTATAGACATCGCATGCCTAATAAAATGAACTCCTTAGACATCGCATGCCTAACAATTATAAACCCCGCATTTTAGTCCCATCATCGAAAACACTTTTCAATATCAAGTCGGGCAATTCAACAAGATTCCCGACAGCCTGATCGAATGCTCGTCGCAAACTTCAGTAGACGGCCGCACCCCCGATACCGTCGACGAAGTGCACCAAGGCGGAACACCGCTGCCGCGAGCACCCGAACGGATGCTTTCGGCGACGGGGTTCTCCTACAGTCACTTGGTCGGGGCTATGGAGTGAGGCTGTCTATTAAGTTTACCCGGCGAGTATCCGCGTACGCTACGTGATTGCGACGGACTTTTGATCACATCAAAATTCCGTGGCAACCAATCAAGTGAGACTAAACTGCTATGTTTATAACATTCATTTAGTTATCTCATAACTATTGTGAATTCCAATTATTGTATCACATTCCAGATAAACAGAAAATGTTAAACTTTTCGATCGAACAGTCAAACACCCAAGTTTTCCCGATACAGCTCAACACATGAAACAAGTCTAAAAACATTCAGTTCGTGCCTCAGTACCAACGGTCCAGCCGTAGAAGGGTCAAGCCAACGCCTCACATGTGGCACGCCGTACTGCCTCAAACCCGAAGGTTCAAAGGGCAGTTCAAGACGGTCACATAATCGAGTTAAGGTTTGTTGTCTTCTAGAGGGTCCATCGAGTTACTTGCACTACTTAGAACGTCTTTAAACTACGAAAAAATCCAACACTTGGAAATTTCCCGACAAGGAAAAAATTGGGTATTTATATCCGGTCGAACATTTTAACAGTTTCTAAAATATCCGGAAAAACATAAACAAAGTTAAATTATCTGATCAAATTAACGAATCCCCAATAAAACCCTAGAAAACTCAACACCTGAGTGGAATTAAAAAATTCACATCAAAAATTGCCAAGAAAGGACCTAAGAATAAATATATGAAATTTGAGGTACTAAGTCGAAATTTGGGCCGCGGAAGCGCCGCCAAACCCCTGGTTTGGCCGCGGATCCGCGCTCCAATTATTGAATTAGTCGACCAAACTTCACAGTAATTCTTAGTTTTTCCTGCTTATTTTTCTGCATATTTTTAATTCACAAAATACAACAGTTTTGAAAAAAGTACAGAGAGCGATTTTGCTTGGGGTTTTGCAGTTCGATCGGATCTCTAACTTCGTCTACCGATCGCCTAAGGCTCTAGCTAGTCTCTGATACCACTGTAGGGTTCCTAGGCACCCTAATGAGTTCTCACAAGGCATCGATCATGCCAAATTAAAATTTTAACGGTGCCGAGAGACCCGACTACGGATCGTTTGCTAGAAAACTAGGCGAAAAAGCTAACTAGTTAACACTTAACTACAAGATACGAAAATACAACCTTTGTAGATCCGGTGCTCCACCTCCATAGCTCCGCAACGAGGTCCTCTCCGCTGTCCAAATCAAATCCGGGCTCAAGCGTCGGCTTCGTCGGAGAATGGACAAGCTAGGTCGTCGGTGTCCATGCCGAAGATGATCTACGTCGAGGCATCGCTAAATCAAGCTCCACCTTCACCAAGCCCTAAAACTTGTGAAGGAAACACACTCTACTACTTGGCAAGAGGTAGAGGATGAAGAAATAGGAAGTGGGTAGACTTTAGAATTGGATTTCTTACTTGTTTGCTCAATTCACCATTGATGAAGAAAGCTTTTTCTTCTTGAGTTCAAGGAAGAAGAAGAAGAAGAAATGTTATGATAAGAATAATAGAAAATAGAAAATAAAATCCATTCTTATCATAATATTAACCTTAGTTTAGTGTAGAGAATGGACCATGGTTAGATATGATGGTTAGGTTTAACGAAGAGATAAGAATGGTTGACTTGATCAAAGTTTCAAGAAACTTCAACATAAAACAAAATAAGCCACCATCCTTAAATAATTTCCAAAATGAATATATAAATAAATGAATAAGATAATCAAAACCCTAATCATTAAGTAAACCATGGTTTAATCTTTACACTTAACCAAGTTAATATGCATCATCAAACATGATACAAACATGTGCATAAAAGTATATCACATATACAACTTGCACAATCCAAGTGAGAAAATCCATTTAAAGTGAACCATTACTAGTTAATGCAAAGTAATATATCAAATATATAATTATACATTAAATCATTAAATCAACACTTGATTCAATGATCCGGTCATGTCGCACACAACCGACTAGTATATAATGTATCGGCTTATCGAATCAACGCTTGAATCGATAATTAGGTTATATCGCATACAACCATTCGATACATTCATCGTGAGAATGGAATACGGTATCACATACACGCATTATTCTCGGTCCCGCACATATCTCATATGCGCTCCTATTTCGTTTCGCTTGAGCCAGGAAACCTCTGTGTAGGACTCTAAAGACTCGTCAATACGCCGGCAGCAGGCGATGATCATATCAAACACCCACAAGCCGCAAGCGGTCTGCTAAACGTAACGGCCACCCGGGTATTGAGCGATCTGAAGATCGACGAGCAAGCCCACTCACACTCCAATGAATCCGACCAGTAACACTACCGTACAGTCCGGTCTGATCGTCTGATATGTCGCATATCTCGCCTAGGGGTGGTAAACGTCAGACCCCAATAGGTCGATAAGTCGTGTCGATATGAGGTCTATAACTATTCGAGAAACTACAGGTAACACTTACCAGTAAATCTCAGCAACCCTGGCCAGGGATTTCCTGTTATAGCCAATCGAACACAGCGCAACATCAACCCCCTATACCGGGAGAGACGAATCCCCTCCTATCGCTCATTGCCTCCATGTGACTCGGGACTGTACCCAAAAACCACCGTTTTGCACGCCTTCTTGGACGTGGTAAGATGGAAATCAAAGCACAGTGGGAACCACACAAGACTCTATGACGATCTCGGGTCAACAGACTACTCTGTACCAGTGTCACCAGAGAACTGCCATCTGACGTGAGGTATAATACCATCTGGGAGTTCTCGGCGAGTCCGTCCAGTGTACCCAGTCTCTACTGAGCACCCGTACATCATCTCTGATGTCAAACACCAATGGATATGGGATCATCCATCGCCCATCTGTATGGGTCGAGAATTTATACGCTAGTCTACTCTGGTATATCTATGCCCCGTCTCGATACACCCTCGACTAGGGACTTTGAAGGATGTACTTATGGACTACCATGTCCCCACTAGTATGATCCGCATCATAGTCCAGGTAGTCAAGTACACATCCTAAGGGCTTTACCAACATGTAATAGAGAGACAATCAGTATACACGTTAAGGCAAAGAGCAACCAGATAGCATACTATCATGTCGAGCAAGAAAGTCCTCCCTATATATGTCCCAGCATCCACTACAATATACATCCTATGTACAGTAATGGCCTCTAGGGCATACATATAACTAACACTTCCAGCGGTGTATGATGGGGATCTTCTCAGACATGGTGGAAAAATTTCTGGAGATCTTCATGGATGATTTCTCCATCTTCGGCGATTCCTTCAACGAGTGTTTGCTGCATCTTGACGCTGTCCTTACCCGATGTAAGGACAAGAATCTCACTTTGAATTGGGAGAAATGCCACTTCATGGTGCGCGAAGGTATTGTCTTAGGACATATCATCTCGCAAAATGGCATAGAGGTTGACAAAGCAAAGATTGAGGTCATTTCCAATCTACCTCCTCCCCGATGCGTCAGAGATATTCAAGCCTTCCTTGGCCATGCCGGTTTCTATAGACGGTTCATCAAGGACTTTAGCAAGATTGCTAGGCCCTTGACTCTTTTGCTGGCCAAGGATACGCCATTCGACTTCAACTCGAGCTGTGTGACTGCATTCGAGTCATTGAAAAGCTCACTCACTTCTGCTCCCGTTCTTTCTTCACCTGACTGGACGCACCCATTCGAGATTATGTGCGATGCATCCGACTTTGCCATTGGTGCTGTCCTTGGACAACACATCAACAAGATGCCGCACGTAATCTATTATGCAAGCCGAACCCTGAACGACGCCCAACTTAATTATACAACAACTGAGAAGGAATTCTTAGCTGTTGTATTTGCTTTAGAAAAGTTCAGGCCCTACCTCATCGGCTCTCCAGTCATTGTCTACACTGACCATTCTGCTCTGCGCCATCTTTTTGCGAAGAAAGATGCAAAATCGCGGTTAATCCGTTGGATCCTCTTGCTTCAAGAGCTTGACCTTGTCATTAAGGACAAACGAGGATGTGAAAACGTGGTTGCCGACCATCTCTCACGACTTCCTTCTTCGCCTTCGCTTCCAATTCCGATCAACGACGTTTTCCCGGATGAACAGCTCTTGACAGTATCTTGCGAACCCTGGTTCGCAGATATTGTGAACTATTTGGCCACGGGATTACTACCGACTGAATGGTCAAGTCAGGACAGACTTCGCTTCTTATCCCAAGTAAAACACTTTTACTGGGACGAACCCTATTTGTTCAAGTACTGTCCCGACCAGATTATTCGTCGGTGTGTCCCTGACGAGGAATTCAAGAGTGTGCTGTCATTTTGCCACGATCAAGCGTGTGGCGGGCATTTTGGCCCCAGAAAGACAGCTGAGAAGATCTTGCAATGTGGTTTCTACTGGCCACAACTCTTCAAAGACGCTCATGACTATTGCAAGACTTGCTCCCGGTGCCAACACATGGGCCGGATATCCCGGAGGAACGAGATGCCGCTCCAACCGATCTTGGTTGTGGAGATTTTCGATATTTGGGGGATAGATTTCATGGGGCCGTTTCCCAGCTCTTTCGGGAACTTGTACATCCTTCTCGCTGTTGATTACGTCTCTAAATGGGTCGAGGCTGTGCCCAGCCGGACTAACGACAACAAGGTTGTCATTAGGTTCCTTAAAGAAAACATTTTCTCCCGGTTTGGGCACCCCCGAGCGATCATTAGCGACAATAGAAGTCATTTCTGCAATAAGACTTTCGAGGCCTTGATGCGGAAGTATTCCATTAATCATAAGCTATCCACGCCCTATCACCCCCAAACCTGTGGTCAAGCCGAAGTCTCAAATCGGCAAATCAAGCAGATACTGGAGAAGACGGTTTCCAAGAACCGTAAGGATTGGTCGCTGAAACTCACTGATGCCCTTTGGGCCTTTCGAACCGCTTATAAGACCGACCTTGGCATGTCTCCCTATCGGCTTGTGTACGGAAAAGCCTACCATCTACCTATCGAAATAGAGCATCGTGTATTTTGGGCGATAAAAGAGTTGAATCTGTCTCTCGAAGATGCGGGCAGCCATCGGAAGCTGCAGTTGAACGAACTAAGCGAGCTTAGGGATGAGGCTTACGATAACGCGGTTGTCGTTAAGAACCGAACGAAGGTGTTTCACGATAAACACCTTTTGCGCAAAACCTTCGTACCTGGTCAGCATGTACTGCTTTACGACACCCGACTTCACTTCCATCCAGGAAAGCTCAGATCTCGCTGGAAAGGGCCGTATTTTGTGCGGAATGTGTATCCGCAGGGCGCTGTGGATTTGGAAAATCCAAAGGACGGTTCATTTTTCAAAGTGAACGGACACCGACTCAAACCGTACCTTAGCGCCGAACCAACAGAGGAGCTCTTGTTCTTACAGGAGCCGGGTTACCCCGCCTAATCTTCCTCTGCCTACCTTCAAACTTCGGTTATCCAGCCAAGAACAGTGGACACTGTTCCAAATAAGTTTGGGGGTATGTATAAACCATTTTGTATATATTTGTGTATATTCTTTTTCTTTTCTTTAAAAACAAAAAAAAAAATTGTGTATCGCTGACCGACAATTTTGACCCTTCAAAATGATCTCTTCATGCAATAACAGTGAGGACACTGTCCGGTTTAAGTTTGGGGGTACGCTCGGTACGCATTTCTTACCTTCGCATTCATATGTATATTTTGCATCTGCATATTAAAATCCATAAAATCCATAAAAATCTGAAAATTTTCTAAAAACATAAAAACTTTTCTGTCAAGTTAGCTAGTGGGAGGACTCTGATTCAACATTTCGACGGCTTTGTTTAATAAAATAAGAATAACTAAATCTTATGTTTAGATTTTGAAAACCTGAAAGATAACCCTCCTTTAAAGTTAACTATAGCTGATATACGTCTTTACATCACACTACACGTGTCGTGAGTTTTTGGAAATTAGATGACAAGTCTTTTTATGTTTAAAAACTTTTTAACAGATAAATGATTTTCTGAGGATCAAATAGGTTTGTTCTGAAATAAGTAATGTCAAGAATAGTTTATAAAGTAAAGCGAATATGAAGGAATATTATTGATGCCGTAATTGGAACTAAGTCTGAAAAAGAACCCATCTGAAACTTGATTGGAATGATTACACACCGAACCCACTAAACACGTCTTTTATCCAAAAAAATAATTGAACTGCCGGTTATGTCTCCGTTCGTATTAAATCATCTGATTTTCACGCCAAACTGTCTTTTGTTTTTGGACTTAGGTAACTTGAGTAATTAAGTCCGCTGGGGTGTTTCTACACCTAATGCCCTAAAACCAACTGGTTTGGGTGCATTGGCCCAAAGCTCGCTAAGAAGCCTAGAAAGTCCAGATTAAAACAAAGTCAAGCAAGTGTTCTCTCCGAGTTAAAATTCCTAACGGTTCTTTGTGTGAGAATAATCTTGATAAAAGACAGGCTTTTATAAAAAAAATTTAGCGGAGATATGAAGGTTTTATTCTATGATAAAGACTATTGCACGTTCACAGAGGAGTGTATGAAATGAAAACAAGAAAAATGTGGAGTGAAAAATAAGACCTAGTTTCCTATTAAGGAAGATTGAAATTCTGAAGTTGAAACCTTACTGGAAAACGAAGCTTGAAAAATGCTTAACTCTTTATAAAACTTATGTGATCCTTTCAAAATTCTTATCTGGGCTTTATTGTGTGACATAAAGACTTTATTCGACCTTTCGGGAACTTAACGACACTATTTGCACTGCACGTAAAGACATATAAAAGCTGTAGTTAAATAAGAAGCGATGTGTGAAAAATAAAGGTTCGACATTCTAGACTTAGGATAATAGAACTGTTATTTTCTGAAACAAAACTTTAGGGTTTGAATCTTAGTTATTTTACAAAACTAGCTTGACCGGATTTTGGGGGTAGTATCCGCTGAAAACCCTCAGGAGATAACACTCCTCCTACTAGGGACACCTAGAGGTTTAACGGCTTGTTACACATGCTCAGTGCAATCGCGTTCCCTGCGAAAGTGAGGTTAGGAAATCTTTTGTAAATAAATTGGCTTTGCTCGGGACGAGCAAATGATAAGTTTGGGGGTATTTGTTCATATCAGATTTTTGCATTTTTATACCGCCCAATTTTTATCACATTGCTTATCGGTAGATACTCTTGAGCCGTGTTTGCTAGTCAATTGCAGGATACAGGTTCTCGGTTCTAAAACGGTGAAATTCATAGAAAACACGACAAAATCCGGGTTCCTGCCAACCACTGAGAAAACACGGTCTCCGCTCTTCATCCGTATGTTGCCAGATACCAGTTTAAGAAGACAAAATGTCAAATCAATGTCATTTTCATGCACAAGGCTCAATGGCAGCACAAGATCCAAGAAATCTACGCGAAGCTCGAGGAAATCATGACAAAAAGTCCACATCAAAACACCTTTCCCTCAACAGAAATTCTGGAAAATTCGTGAAGAAAATATGAGAAAAGATATATACCAGAATGAAGTACACAGCAAACCAGGGAAGTACCAAAAAGCCCATGCCCCAACTCCACAATAGTGCGGCGGATCCGCGGCATAAGGAGGCTTAGGCCGCGGATCCGCGGCCGTACTGGCGGCTCATCTGATGGTATTTCAGGGGTATTTTGGTCTTTTGATGGGGAGGCAGATGGTTGCCCTAGATTTCCTGTTTCCTGCCTATAAATAGTCCAGATCTTGCCAATGCAAAGGGTCCATAATCTTGTATTTTCTTTTCTAGGTTTAGTTGTGTTTCTTCTTCCTCTTCTCATCTCTTCTCCATTAAAACTTATAGTGAGCTTTGTGAGTGAAGAATGATGAATAAAGAAGACTCTTTTGCTATTATATCTTGTCTTGTTCTTTTATAATTGCTTGTAATTTTAATTTGTTAACTAGTTGTTGTTATTTCTTGTTGCTTCTTTTTTTTCTCTTTTCCTTTATCATTAAAACAACCATGATGCTTACGCTTGATCCTTGCTAAGGTGAGGTCGCAAATAGCTAGTTGTTCTCTTCTAATCTCTTCTTTCTATCTTCCTCTTTTGTTTTGTTTTCTTTTATTATGATGTGTGAGTAGTTTCATACTTGTTAGGGTAGGATAAGGGAAGTTTGAGAGAAGGAAATCTCTCTCACTCTTTCCTTGCCCAACAGCTTAATTCGACTCCCGTTAATTGAACCACAATCCGCTCCTTACGGCACCCTATCCTACATGATAGCGGTGATTCCGTAGTGAGACCGGTTGTGGTTGAATTAACCGGAGGTTATGGCTAAGAGCCAAGAACGGACGGACAAGCACCAAAAGGAAGAACTTATGCGTTGGAAAGCCTAGCTTATACTCGCAAGTTCCTTCCTAGTCGTGCTAATCCCCGTTGTTGCCGATTACCGTAACACCGATATTAAGAGGGGCAACGAAAGATGTGGGAGACTCCTAACTCAAACTAACCTAATCCTAACCCTAACAAGCTCTCTTTACATATCATTTTACCACTTAATTAATCACAACAAAATCTGAAAAACTGGACTTAACTCGTTAAAGCACATAGAAAAAGATTCCCATCTCCCTGCGGACGACCCGTACTCAACCGGCTAGCTACAAGCGAAACCGTCTTGATTGCGGTAATTAACTAAACTTGAACACGCAGAATCCCTAACAATCAGGGGTGCTATACGCCATTCACCCGACTTCCCCAGTAGATATAAATCTACTCACCAACTTGTCGAACTCGTCGAAATCCACAATCGCTTTTCCTCGTATCGACGCCTTCAGCGTCTCCGCTAATACTCCTATATGGAATAAGAACAAAGAAATTCCAACTCAAGGATTGTATGATGAATGCTCTTAGGGGTTGTAGTGGCTTCTAGATTGATGGTGTGAACAAAATTGATCAACGAAATCATGGCTTTCTCTTTTGATATGAAGAACACGTGGAAATTTAGTGTTGGAATTTGAAAAGAGTTCAGTTTGAGGAAGCTAAAAAATTTCTATGTGTGAGTAGAGAAAGCAAGAGGTGGAGGGTTGTGAGGTAGAGGTGTATGGTGGAAGGAGGAGGTGTAAAATGTGAAGGAGGAGGTGGAGAATTGTGAGCATGGAGGAGGTGTGTTGAGGGTGAGGGTTTACCCTATGTTATAATATAACCAACCATAGAACAATTAAAAACCTTTTCCTTTAATCAAAATCCCTTTATGTAAAAATCTAAATTCATATGTAAAAAGACTGAAATACTTATTCTAACACTTAATTATCATTATCTTAATGTAAAATACAATGTCAAGTTAAAATAATTAAAAATATCATTTTTATGATATCACACACTTTTCTTCAAAGTTACTAAAATAATTACATTTTTACGGATATAATTCCGATACCCAATTTCATAAGCGATATCATTTTTGTAAACCTATTATATTCAAATTTAAAATTATAAATTAAAATTTATAATTTTCCAAAATGTTACAATATTCCCCCCTTAAATAAATTCGGTCCCCGAATTTAAATTAAACCCCCATCTTAAAACATTTTTCTCAATCCAATCAACTCGTTTCAAAACAAATTGCCGGGGTCCAAATTTTAAAATATACAGTCCGCTCAATATAACGGAACTCCGATGTCCCACAAGAGCTAAGACGTAACATAATGCAACGGTGTGCGTGAAAACTCAAAAGATGTAAATTTATATAATTGTAACTCCAGCGGTTGCCTCGAAGATTACTCCAGTTATGATGCAAAATGCCAAATACGAAATCTGTTGTGTATATCAAATACATGATCAATGTCATAGTCGTAGTGCAATATCGGTAGCATACGACCAAGCGAAAATATAGAAATCAAATTAATAACATATTCTATCAAGTGCAAAGCACAAAAACTAAATCAACCCAAACGGTTTTACACAAAAATCCAAACAACATGCAACGGGTGTGCATGAAAACAAAAATTACACCAAGTGCCACAAGGTGCACGAAACAATATCCACTGTATCAAATGTGCATGGAGAAAATATCAAGCGCATCTGGAATGCACAAGACCAATCTCCAGTGCATCGGAGTGCACAAAACAAGTCTCGAGTGCATCGGGGTGCACAAAACATCAAAATGTGCAACTAGTGTGCACAGAAAATATGGGTCTAGTGCATTTGGTATACACAACACTTCAATCGAGTGCAGTCACCTCGTACGAAAATCTCAAACAAGCGCACCTGGTGTGCACAAAACATAAATCAAAGTGCAATCACCGTGCACGGAAATCTCATCAAGTGCACCTGATGTGCACAAAATATTGTGTGACCCTCAAATCCTTAAAATACATAAGTCAAAATAACGGACGTTGAGTTTTCCCCTTCTTCAATGTTGAAAACGAAATATTTGGATTATAAAAACTCAAATAACCAAGCAACGGACATCGTAGTATATCTTCTTCAATGTCGAAAGGTGTTTATACACCTGGAATTGGCATGGCAAGGATTACTAGTTGCCTTCTGCCACGGTTTAGCGTTCTCCGTCTATGCATTCTGGTTCTTCTTACGGATCTCTAACGCCATGGCCTCTTTATACAATCGTCCGGTGAGAAGCAACGACATAATCAATCCTGCTGCTGATACCTCTCACCACATCTTTTTGACCAGTAGTCCAGTCTCTCACAACGCAACGTGTTAATGACGGCGATCTATAATTTCTGTGTGTGCGCCAACAACTGATCCTGGATCCAATCTTACTTTTTATAGCTCCTGGAAAAATCCATCAAATCTCCTGCTGATATCATTTATCCATCCTGCCCGGAACTAGCACTCATTACTGAATCCACTTTCTTTTCGTAACAACTACCATCTCCTCAAGATTTTTCTCTGAAAGTGTGGTCATACACACTTCTGCATTCGCATTGAATCTTCAATATCGACGGTGAAGAACAACTGCCCACTGAGACTTCACACCAATCTCCTATTCCATTACTCTCCCATATCCATCAATTAAGGAGCGTATCACGATAATCACGCAATTTGCAAGTCATACTCGGTTATGACAAAGCTCGGAGTCTTACAAAACTCAAAAACATGAATCCGGCATCTCTGATACTTTGTAAAAGAATCTGGCTAAGCTCACCTTCGAGAACTCGTCCTAATTCGTCGGAGGAAAACTTACTACACGATCTCTTTCTCGAGCGACTTGCATCAGGTCTGAGTAGAACCCATCAAAGAAACTAATTAACTTCACCAAATCTCGCATCGGAGCACCACAACGGATTAAAATATCCTAGCCATCTCCTATCTGAATGACTACGAACCCTCTGTTCCATCTATACTCGTAAATATCGGCGACTTTTAACTTCATGAACTCTGGAAGCAACACCTCGATAACCTTAGCAATGATTGGTACTACTTGTCTGAATAGTAGACAACACCACAATCTTCAGAATAGCGTGAACATCAAGCCCCCAAGTCCGGCTGGTCTCCAGAAATGACCCGACCCTCTTGTGCGGATCCCGAAGAAACTCGCTTCAACATCAGAGACTCAATCAAATAAGGATAAACAACATGTCCCTATGTCACCGAAATGCCACCCTAGTCAGTACTTGTCCCAGACAAGTCTGCCCTGACCGTATCTCCAACCGCAGTCCTCTCGGCTCACGTAGACATGGCGACCGGAACAATCAACATGTATCGATGAGCATAGATCAACGGAATGAATAGAAGAAAGATCTCAAGATTTATATCCTAAGGTAACTTAGGCGGAGTATCATATCGTAAATATGCCGCGGAACATATGTACGGTATGTTACTCTACTTAGTACCTACTCCATCAACCAAGGTCGTCCTATATAACGAAAGTTCGGGTATAATGTTAGTTATATGTATGCCCTAGAGGCCATTACTATACATAGGATGTATATTGTAGTGGATGCTTGGACATATATAGGGAGGACTTTCTTGCTCGACATGATAGTATGCTATCTGGTTGCTTTTTATCTTAACGTGTACACTGATTGTCTCTCTGTTACATGTTGGTAAAGCCCTTAAGATGTGTACTTGACTACCTGGACTATGATACGGATCATACTAGTGGGGACATGGTAGTCCATAAGTACATCCTTCAAGGTTCCTAGTCGTGGGTGTATCGAGACGGCGCATCGATATACCAGAGTAGACTAGCGTATACCTTCTCGACCCATACAGATGGGCGATGGATGATCCCATATCCATTGGTGTTTGACATCAGAGATGATATACGGGTGCTCGGTGGAGACTGGGTACACTGGACGGACTCGCCGAGAACTCCCAGATGGTATTATACCTTACGTCAGATGGCAGTTCTCTGGTGACACTGGTACAGGTTAGTCTGTAGACCCGAGATCGTCATAGAGTCTTGTGTGATTCCCACTGTGCTTTGATTTCCACCTTACCACGTCCAAGAGGGCGTGCAAAACGGTGGTTTTTGGGTACAGTCCCGAATCACATGGAGGCAATGAGCGATAGGAGGGGATTCGTCTCTCCCGGTATAGGGAGTAGATGTTGCGCTGTGTTCGATTGGCTATAACCGGAAATCCCTGGCCAGGGTTGCTGAGATTTACTGGTAAGTGTTACCAGTAGTTTCTCGAACTGTTATAGACCTCATATCGACATGACTTATCGAGCTACTGGGGTCTGACGTTTACCACCCCTAGGCGAGATATGCGACATATCAGACGACGAGACCGGACTGTACGGTAAGTGTTACTGGTCGGATTCACAGGAGTGTGAGCGGGCTTGCTCGTTGATCTTCCGATCGCTCAATACCCGGGTGGCCGTTACGTTTAGCAGACCGCTTGCGGCTTGTGGGTGTTTGATATGATCATCACCTACTGCCGGCGTATTGACGAGTCTTTAGAGTCCTACACAGAGGTTTCCTGGCTCAAGCGAAAAGAAATAGGAGCGCATATGAGATATATGTGTAAGTGCACGGCGGCGCCCCGGCCGACAACCCGACGGCCAAATGCGGAAGCGGTGAAAAACTTTAATTTTGCGAACTTTGCAAACCGGCACCACCGCGCACTAAACCCCGGATCGGGCCATTAAACTTGTCTAGCTAACTACAAGACGGGTTAGAGATATACCGAGTGATCCGAGTCCTCCGGTCTTCTCGTCATCGTCCCGATCTCCCGCGGAAAATCCGGTCGTCGCCTCCTCGCCGGAAGGGCACCACATCGCCTGTATCTTTTACGAGCTCCCACCTCAATACCGAGGCAACTCGGGCGCGAAGTTGGCTGGCCGACGCGTCCAAGATTTGCTGTAGAATAGTGTAGAAGCTTGTCTCTTTTGGGGTTTAGGAGGTTGCCATTTATGGAGGAATTTGTAGACAAGAATTTTTCCATGGATGCTAGAGAAAAATGGAGCATGCTAGAAAAAGAATGGAGCTTGCCAAGGAATAAAATGAGCTCGGCCAAAAGCATTTGTGTTCTCTCTGTGAATGTGTACATGGGTGAAGCCAATTTAATTAAAACCATGCTTTAATTAAAATCACTTCACAGCAAACTAAAAAAGGAGCTCCCCTGGAATAAATTCCAAGTGGGTAGAATGCATAAATTAAGCATGAAAGAATTATACACACACACAATAAAACACATTCCAACCCCAAACAGTGGCCGGCCCATACCCAACCTTACCATAATTAATGCAAGGGATGGAGCAAAGATGCTCTCATAAAAAATCCTTTTGCAATAAACCCCCTCCACAAAATGTTAATTGCAAACTTGCAATTAACACCCTCCAACGAAAAGTCCGACCGGGAAGGAAAAAGAGAAAACCGGCCGAAACGGAATGCAAACTGGCAACTCCAGAAAACTGGTCCCATAATAAATTACAGGAAAACCCCGATACTGTGCATACACACCCGCATTTGTATTCTGACCGGATACAAATGCAAAGAGACAAAACTACACTATCAAATACTAAGATCCGGCTTAAGCCAAAGTCGGCTAGTAAAAACCGTCCGATCACGATCCGTGCAATACCGCACGTATCTGATCGAACCCTGCCATATCTCCATACGGCCTCTACAGCGTTTCGCCTGAAAGCTGAGTAACTGAAAGTGTGGCGGACTCTAAAGACTCGTCAATACTATGGCTGTGGATTTAACCACTAGCACGTCAGAGGTATAAGCCAATACGTGACGGGCCACCAGTTATTGACCAAAAGGAACGTCGATGAGCGAACTCATCCTGACACCCTACTGAGCCTGTCAGTGACAATATCCGCACAGTCCGGTCCGTTCGTCTATGAGCATCGCATGTCGGGCCTAGGGGGTTGGTAAAAGTCAGACCCCCAAAAGCGGTACAAGTCGTGTCGGAGTGTAGCCCAGAACACCCTGAGATACTACTGGAATACCTACCAGTAAATCTCCTGCCTTGGCCAAGGACTTCGTGTAATGGCTCTCCTAGACACAGCGCGACCTCACCCCCAATACCGGGAGAGACGAAACCCCCGAAGATCCGCTCACTGCCTCCATGTGGCTCGGGACTGTACCCAACTAAAACCTGTTTGCACGACTCCTTTGAGCCGTGGTAGGGTAGTAATCAAAGCACAGTGGGAACTCACACGAGACAAATGACGATCCCCAGGTCGATGAACTAACCTGTACACATGTCACCTGGGAACTGCTATCTGACGTCAGGTATAAGACCAACTAGCATGTTCCCGGCGAGTCCTGTCCGGTGTACTCATAACCCAATGAGCACCTGTATACATCTTAGGTGAACCAACTGACACCAGTGGCCTGTGAGACCGGCCACCGCCCCTCGTCGGGGTCTCGACTGTATACACTAGTCTACTCTGGAGTATCGATGCCCTGTCTCGAAACTCCCACGACTAGGGACCATTTAAGGATGTGCTTAAAAACTACCAGCTCCCACTTATATGATCGCCCTCATATTGCTGGTGGTCAAGCAAGAATCCTAGGGGCTCTATCAACGTGTAATAGCGACCTGTCAGGTCACCTAAAGCAGTACACGATGATAAAGGCAAACCAGATAGCATACTATCATCTCGAGTAAGACTGTCGTACCGGGATAGGTCCTCCCTCAATCATTGCAATCACGTGCCTGTGATCCAATAATTGACTCTGAGGGCATTATCTCCAACAATCTCCCACTTGCACTCAAGGCTAATTATTGCGATGTCGCATACTCACAGCCCGTGTGATACCGAACACCCAATTCCTCTACTGGTCAGTCTCACAAAGCTCGTTTGTGAAAATATTGCGTTCAAGGAATAGCCTCAGCGAGTGGATCCGCCTTGAAGTTTCTTTCTATGTCTCTCTATATCTCAAGTTCGCGGAGAAAGCCATCTCCCAAAATGAGCAATACCTGTCTTAGAATGTCTGGATGTCTGATGGGACCGAGCTCATAAATGAACTCAAAATACAAACTTCTTAGACTGTATCGTCAACTGAACTTAATCAGTATCCTGCGCCATGCCTCCCTCAGTATCTGCCTTGGACCACTTGTCCAAAATACTGCCCCTCGTCAGAAGAAAAACTATAACTCTGACAACCTCCTTGTCGTCCATGTCACCTTGGAAGCCTGGAATGATAACTGTCTCCCAAATGAGGCTGTCGTTATCATATCCCTAGAACATCCACTTATGTTCTAAAACTGCTTCCGACTGTTTTTCCAGGATTGGAACAATATCAACTTATTGCATCTAGTGCAAGAACAACATCTGGTGTGGTACTTGACATCTCATGATTGACTCAATTGCCTAAACAAGTGATCTGCCAATCATGCACATCCCTCTCTACTTTAGTCTATAAGACACCTTTAGAGAAGGTGACTCCATTACCTGCAGGTACACTACCATGCCAGGAGTCGTCCATTCTAAATATTCTTAGAATGCTGTCTAAGTACCCTGATTGGGAAACCACCCAAATCTAGATCTAAAACTATAGATCTAGTAACCAGTATGTCTTATGTAATGTCCAAGTCCTTTGTGGAGAAACCACTGTGTGAAGACCAAAGTATAACCGATCGTAGTATAGGAATGTCACTTCCTACTTTGTGTATGTCATCCAAACCCCGGATATCACACCCTATTACCTCCTCAACAGATCCATCCCCTATTCTGATGAAGTCAAACCTATGACTGTCACATCAGAAATTGATGATCTATCTCCGCTATATCTGCTTTAGTCTATAAATAGACATAAGCCTGATGTCCACCAATGCTTCCGCTGCTCCCACTGACTACGACAACCCTCTGGCAGAGTCATATAGACGTGCACTTCTAAAGCAAGTTTAGAACGACGCTATACTCATCTTCCCACCGGGTCTCGCAGCCTGGAACAACAGCAATGGCAAGTGTGGGTAAACAAGAACTTCCCTGTCACCGTCCTTGAGGCTACCGGAGTACCTCTCGGGTGCCTGAAGTTACCCACCTTATCTGCGAAGTGGCCAATGGAATGTTAAATCAGATTGAATCTTTAGGTTCCTTATCAAATCTTCAGTAATCGTTTGCGGTTTTGGAATCACTTCCAGTTCTACCATACTCCCACTACTGTTTTTGAAAAAATCCATTTTTATTAAAACTGTGGCGAGTCAAGAACAATATCACTATTGATCTTTCTTGTGGTAGAAAGTCAACCCTCGTCATAGCCTGGGTCAACCCACAAACAGCCATTACAGAAACGTGCCTTGAGTTATCCAGAGTCTGGTTTTAATCATAAGCCGGACAACTCCCCGTACCTTAACAATGTTAAGATATGAACTGTACTCTATCCAATATAGAACCAGAGGCACTGATTTAATTGAACTAGATTCAAATCATGCAGCTGTCTCCAGTGCATGTCAACTAAATGGAGAGAGGCCGATCAGCGTTACTCAACTTAGGAATGCTTCCAATTATGAGTAACCTGAAAGAGAAGTAATTTCTCTTTATCATTACTATCAACTGAATACCATACACAAGTATCTACATCTTCGATCACTTTGAAGAATCCCGATACTTGCTACACCTGGTTCTCTACTCTATTCAAATACCTATAACTCCTCAAAACTTAGACCCTGTGTTTCTACGAAACACATGTCTAAGAACTAGAGAAGTTAAAAGTAAACAGAATATAGTATGAGGACCAACCCCTCTGTCCTAATGGACACTGGACAACATACAATACTCTGTATAAGTCCGCCGAGTCTAACAACTCTTTCACTGTACGTCGTAGGTTGAAAACTGTACTTATGGTTAAGAAGAATTACACCGCTGTTTAATGCTCCTTACCTAACCATCCACTGATATAGGTAAATGTCATCGACATAATATCAAAAGGTATATCTCACTCTATGAAAATAGACGTACAGATATATCAATTTGAAATTGGTGCACAACAGCGGATATTCAAAACCAAATATTTGCCGACCGGCAAACAACCCAGGTGGCTTCCTCAAATATCACCAATTACAAAGAATCCCGATAAAATGAGGATGGTCATCTAATTCCCAATAATTTACTCCCACTCATCATCTGTAAAGCCATACAGATGTGAGAATCATACCTGGTAAATACATACCCTGGAGCAAGTGTCTAATCGGGAAATCAGTTTTCTTTTAACAGTACACAGCGAAACTGAAACATTGAAATGTTTCGATGGGGTATCCTGGTATTCCTAGTAATGCCTCTTCCATTATCCAGATTCACAACTATAACCGTATAATTCTTTGCCACCTCTCCAAATCCCTTTATATGTCTTTAGTCATTACCTTCTGCACACCGCTTTAGGCCAATTGGTTTTCTTCCTTCCCTACCGTTCGGCACCAGCCTATGGTTTGGAAGAAGACTATCCAATAAGCATAATGGGTGTACTGTCCTAGTCCTAGGATCACTCGCAATGCGAGAGAAGGTGAAGATAAAAGACAACCGAATAAACCTTATTCTTATTTCTCCTGGACCAGAATCCATCCCCGAACTGGAACAAGTTCCTTTCGAGTTCGTATATAACCATACGATGGAGTATCCAATAAACTGTGGATCTTCGTAGTGATACGGAGTGTCCTGGAGAAATACAAAGGTGATTTAGGATCGGCGAAGAAATACTTGGTTTGGTTGTGAATATCAGTCGCAATTTACTTTGCCCTCTTACTAATCCCTTGCTTTGTCTTAATCTTAATACCTTCTGCACACCGTTTAGGCTAATTGGTTTTCTTCATTCCCTACCGATCGGCACCAGCCTAAGGTTTGGAAGAAGACTATCCAATTTGCATAATAGGTGTACTATCTCCTAAATCAAGGAGTACTCACAACTTGAGAGAAGGTAAAAGGGAAAAGACAACTGAATAATCCTATCCGTTTTCTCCAGAACCGGAAACTATCCTTGAATTCCTTCGAGTTCGTATCTAACCATACGATGGTTTTGTCCAATGGAAGTGGACGTTCGCAGTAATACGGGGTGTCCTGGAGAAAAGGGTAAAAGTAGGAGTGGCAATGAGGTCTGCAACTCTGATAATCCAAAAGCCAATGTTAAGAAGGTTCGGTCAACTTGGTCACTGAGTCATAGTCTTGGGTCGGGTCAATAGTCGCTGCTAGAGAGAGAGAGAAAAGAAACACTCAGCGTGCACTCTACCCTAGATCAGAATGGTTACCAATTTATCTAATCAGGAAACCTCCCACTATACCTTAAATTCTCCTCCAAACCTTAAAGAAGAATTAGTCGGGATCACCCGAGGAGTAAACCAACTCATCAGTGGGAATCGGGATCCAACTCTCATCGCATGATAATGTGACGGAATCCGCTCACGTTATCACACTACAGAAGGTATGCGCATACCTGGCAAGTTTCAGTTCTTTTGAAACTCCCGATGTGATTTCTGTCCCATGCTCTTATGACCTTGGCGTGAGGTCAAAATATCATAAGTCACATGTCAAGTTCTACCCATCATTGTCCAGGTTAATTTGAACCCACCCGTACATACCCTTGACGTAGGCCAAAATAGTAGTACGACTGTCCCAAACTAACGCATCTATCTATGCAACAGATAAATACCCGGCAACTACCAAACACTATGCCTTGGCGTGAGGTCAAAATACATAGCTTGAATACTACCGAATATTTAACTGAAATGATGGAGGGCTACGAATGGTTTCTGGCGAAAACCTTTAACGTAATGAACTTGATATCGTTGAAGGAACGGATAGCTTTTTAGAAAATATAGTGACGAAAACCTTTACTAAAGAGGTCACTCCCGGTGAAGGGATCTCGGCTCTTTCCCCGTAGAATGGGGTGCAGGATATTCCAAATGAATACCACGATGCAAAGCAAAAGTAATCGGCTATAGTGAAGTTAATGCCCTGACGCAAACTTCTGTCCAAGGGGTCACTCCCGGTGAAGGGATCTCGGCCCTTGCCTCGTCGACTGAGGAGCAGGATATTCCAAATGAATACCACGATGCAAAACAAAAGTGAACGTCCTTGCAATAACAGCTTTTTAAAAAGTGTTCCAACAACATCAGAATAGGTTTGTTTATCTTGCATTGATCCGAATCAATGCAGTCCCATCAATTGATCACACCACAAAGAACGAAAATATACTGACGTACGTATATGCCATCCGCATTCGCCACTGGGTCCCGTCATCACCCGTTAGGTTAGCTAACTAACGGCAGAGCGGGGACTGGACTAGCGCGGATGAAAAACATATACAACATCTACTAATATATATATACCAATATATTATTTTTCGCTCAAGGCGTGAATAAAATGCAACATCACAGAAATGTACAGCATCACAGAACAATACAGATATCTGGGATCCCCGGGTTTCACAGAGCCACTACTGAAACCCGACGTTCCCCTGGTCGTGTGGATAGCCTGTGCAATGAAATCCTATACCCCCTACGAGTGCGGCGAATAGCCAGCCAATCCTGGAGTGAAGCCCCCTCCGTCCCAATGCCATGAGATGCGGGCTTGTTGCCTTCTAGAACCCGGCTATCCGTGCACCCTTCGCGGGGTAAACCTAGTACAGAAAGTAAAATATACATACAACGGGTACATCGACCGCAACCAGGTCGTGCCCCAAAAGAATAATACAATCAGGCAGTGACGGCAGTCCACATGTCGGACGCTCGCCCCGCAATATCAAATGTACATAATACAATAACACTGTACTAGCATTGCATCCAGGCTATCCCCCACGACCGATCCGCAACATCACAGCAAATACAAAGAACATGAACGTGAAAGTCACGTTCGCAAATCCGTCTAACCGGGCTATAGCAGTTAGACCGGATTTACCGATCGAGTGACATTCACGGTCGCAGATATAATGTAAATACTGTGAAAAATGTGTTTAAAATATCCGATCAATCAAATTTTAACAAGTGGGCCCCCAAGTACTACTGTAGCACATCAAGAAATTCTGGGCCCAATATTAATATTCCAAAACCCATATTTTAAGCCCACAAAGACACTGTAGAAATTTGGTGCAGGGATCTCCACAGTGCGCGGCGGAACAGCGGCGGGAAGGGGGTTTGTGCGGCGGTTCCGCGCTCCCACAGTGGAATCACTTCATCGAATTTTTACAGAGCTCTTATAATCTCCAGTACATCAATTTTATACAACCTGAAAAATTTTTGGAGACAAAAAAAAATTCAACAGAAAACTGTCGCTTTGAAAAACTCGGTTTTGGAACTTTTGATCGATCGGAAATGCAAACACATTACACAAAGCTAGACTAAGTTAATGGCGAGGCTCTGATACCACTGTAAGTGCACGGCGGCGCCCCGGCCGACAACCCGACGGCCAAATGCGGAAGCGGTGAAAAACTTTAATTTTGCGAACTTTGCAAACCGGCACCACCGCGCACTAAACCCCGGATCGGGCCATTAAACTTGTCTAGCTAACTACAAGACGGGTTAGAGATATACCGAGTGATCCGAGTCCTCCGGTCTTCTCGTCATCGTCCCGATCTCCCGCGGAAAATCCGGTCGTCGCCTCCTCGCCGGAAGGGCACCACATCGCCTGTATCTTTTACGAGCTCCCACCTCAATACCGAGGCAACTCGGGCGCGAAGTTGGCTGGCCGACGCGTCCAAGATTTGCTGTAGAATAGTGTAGAAGCTTGTCTCTTTTGGGGTTTAGGAGGTTGCCATTTATGGAGGAATTTGTAGACAAGAATTTTTCCATGGATGCTAGAGAAAAATGGAGCATGCTAGAAAAAGAATGGAGCTTGCCAAGGAATAAAATGAGCTCGGCCAAAAGCATTTGTGTTCTCTCTGTGAATGTGTACATGGGTGAAGCCAATTTAATTAAAACCATGCTTTAATTAAAATCACTTCACAGCAAACTAAAAAAGGAGCTCCCCTGGAATAAATTCCAAGTGGGTAGAATGCATAAATTAAGCATGAAAGAATTATACACACACACAATAAAACACATTCCAACCCCAAACAGTGGCCGGCCCATACCCAACCTTACCATAATTAATGCAAGGGATGGAGCAAAGATGCTCTCATAAAAAATCCTTTTGCAATAAACCCCCTCCACAAAATGTTAATTGCAAACTTGCAATTAACACCCTCCAACGAAAAGTCCGACCGGGAAGGAAAAAGAGAAAACCGGCCGAAACGGAATGCAAACTGGCAACTCCAGAAAACTGGTCCCATAATAAATTACAGGAAAACCCCGATACTGTGCATACACACCCGCATTTGTATTCTGACCGGATACAAATGCAAAGAGACAAAACTACACTATCAAATACTAAGATCCGGCTTAAGCCAAAGTCGGCTAGTAAAAACCGTCCGATCACGATCCGTGCAATACCGCACGTATCTGATCGAACCCTGCCATATCTCCATACGGCCTCTACAGCGTTTCGCCTGAAAGCTGAGTAACTGAAAGTGTGGCGGACTCTAAAGACTCGTCAATACTATGGCTGTGGATTTAACCACTAGCACGTCAGAGGTATAAGCCAATACGTGACGGGCCACCAGTTATTGACCAAAAGGAACGTCGATGAGCGAACTCATCCTGACACCCTACTGAGCCTGTCAGTGACAATATCCGCACAGTCCGGTCCGTTCGTCTATGAGCATCGCATGTCGGGCCTAGGGGGTTGGTAAAAGTCAGACCCCCAAAAGCGGTACAAGTCGTGTCGGAGTGTAGCCCAGAACACCCTGAGATACTACTGGAATACCTACCAGTAAATCTCCTGCCTTGGCCAAGGACTTCGTGTAATGGCTCTCCTAGACACAGCGCGACCTCACCCCCAATACCGGGAGAGACGAAACCCCCGAAGATCCGCTCACTGCCTCCATGTGGCTCGGGACTGTACCCAACTAAAACCTGTTTGCACGACTCCTTTGAGCCGTGGTAGGGTAGTAATCAAAGCACAGTGGGAACTCACACGAGACAAATGACGATCCCCAGGTCGATGAACTAACCTGTACACATGTCACCTGGGAACTGCTATCTGACGTCAGGTATAAGACCAACTAGCATGTTCCCGGCGAGTCCTGTCCGGTGTACTCATAACCCAATGAGCACCTGTATACATCTTAGGTGAACCAACTGACACCAGTGGCCTGTGAGACCGGCCACCGCCCCTCGTCGGGGTCTCGACTGTATACACTAGTCTACTCTGGAGTATCGATGCCCTGTCTCGAAACTCCCACGACTAGGGACCATTTAAGGATGTGCTTAAAAACTACCAGCTCCCACTTATATGATCGCCCTCATATTGCTGGTGGTCAAGCAAGAATCCTAGGGGCTCTATCAACGTGTAATAGCGACCTGTCAGGTCACCTAAAGCAGTACACGATGATAAAGGCAAACCAGATAGCATACTATCATCTCGAGTAAGACTGTCATACCGGGATAGGTCCTCCCTCAATCATTGCAATCACGTGCCTGTGATCCAATAATTGACTCTGAGGGCATTATCTCCAACAATATGCGGGACCGAGAATAATGCGTTTATGTGATACCGTATTCTATTCTCGCGACGAGTGCATCGATTGGTTGTATGCGATATAACCTAGTTATCGAATCGAGGATTGATTCGATAAGTCGATACATTGGATATTAGTCGGTCATATGCGATATGGCCGGATCGTTAAATCAAGTGTTGATTTAATGATCTAATGTATAATTATATATTTGATATATCACTTTACATTAACTAGTATTTGTTCACTTATGATGGATTTTCTCACTTGATGCGCACATTGTATATATGATATAGTTTTGTGCACTAGTTTGTATCATATTTGATGATACATGCAAACTTGGGTGTGTATGATTAAACCATGATTAGGTTAATGGTTAGAGTTTGATTTACTTATTTATTTATTCTTTTCATTTATTTTTGGGGCAAGAAATAAAATGGTGATTCTTTTGTTTTTACTTGAAGCTTCTTGAAGCTTTGAAAAGCTTTGACCATTTTGTTTCTTTCCTTAACCCTTACCATTTACTTAACCCTAGTTTATTCTCTATATGTGTTCATCTAACCCATGGTTGCAATATGATAGATATCACTTCATTTTCTTTTTGAAAATAATTCATTCTTTTTCTTCTTCTTCATCTTCTTCTTCAAGTGAAGAAAAGAAAAGCTTTCTAGAAAAATGTCAAGTGATGAAATCAAGTGAGAAATCCAAATCCAAAGTGAACCCACTTCCTATTTCTTCATCCTCTACCACTTGCCATGTAGTATAGGGTGTTTTCTTCACAAGTTTCATGACTTGGTGAAGATGGAGCTCGAGTTAGAGTCGCCTCGACGTAGATCATCTTCGGCATCGAAGTCAACGACCTAGCCCGATCTTTTCTCTGATGAAACTACCGCGAGAGTCCAGGATTCCGATGGTTGCAGCGGAGGGAGGTCATCACGGAGCCAAGGAAGTGGAGGAACGGATCTATAAAGGTTGTATTTCCATTCACTTAGCAATAAAGTTGTTTACTTGCTTGTACTTTCGCCTATCCTCTAGTTAACGATCGCATTAGGGTTTCTTAGGCACATGGAAAAATTTGATTTTGCCATGGTTGATCAGTTGTAGAACCTCTTGAGTGTGCCTAGGAACCCTACATATAAAACCCCCAAAGTCAAGTCTAAGTCCTATAAGGTAAAGCCTAGGTAACAAAAGTGTATGCCTAGACTCTATATAGTCAACCTAGACTCGAACAAAGGTTAAACCAAACGCTCTGATACCAACTTTGTCATGACCCAAATGTGGTACGTGACCGGCACTTAAATCACGTGACATCTAAAGATGTCGGCACGGTCTAAGTAAGCCAAAACCCGGAATCTAAACCCTTTTTGAAAATATTGGAGGTGAAATTTAAAATAGTCATCTGTTGGAATCAGTTTAAAAAAAATATTTAAGTTTAACTAAATATGTTTGAAAAAGTATCTATGAAGTTTTGAAATTTGACAGCACCTTTGTAAATTTGAATAAAACCCGCTATAACATAAAAATAAATATAGCATCCCACCGGGAGCTAGCTTCCATGCCCAAACGGCGGAGCAACCAAGCAAACAATATACGACGCACAATGGCGAAGAAAAGAAAAGAGAAACAAAATCAACAATATAAACAGGTCGACTCCAATGAGTACGACTCCCACAACACACAACTCTAAGTCTTGCTTCTAAGTCTACAATATACCAGTTCTAAGTCGATGGAGTTTTACTAGATACAAGAAGATATAAATATACAAGTGTGAGTACGATACAACAGTAGCCCACCTGCCAAAGCAATCACCGAGAAGAAGGGTGTGCCGCAATCCGCTGATAATCTGAGTGGTAAAACCTGCAAGAAACTGTGGCACAACAGGGGTGAGTTGCCAACTTAGTGAATAAAAGTACATCACAAGATAGAAATCGAAATGCACAACGATACTTAGGTCATAAGTATAGTACTATCATATCCTGTACTAATATAATATATGATATGCATATGTATCATAAATGAAAGTCTATCTATCACATGAACCCAAGATAGAATATATCATATGCAAATGACATGTATCTAGATATACGCCCATAAGTAGCCTAAAATATATATGTAAACATCTTCTTAAAAATAGCCGCTGAATACATATGTCAGGCATAAAGACGTGCTAGTATGAAATATAATAGGTATCTTATTTAAGATATACGTCCTGCTGTTTTAGTGAAGAGTGTTAAGAGATTTACAATATAAAAGATCCCAGTGTCATATCAGACACGTCAAAATAATGAGACTATAGCTCGATTTTGAAATCCTTTTATATGAAATAACCCGTAAAATGATGTGCAGGTACTGTCCCCCGGATCAGTCCTGCTCGGCTACAGTAACACATAACTTAACTATATACCACATATGATAGCAACATATCCACATCTGGATGTCCAACATCAACACCCGAAATCAAAAATCCCTCGTGTCCATCACCGACACGCAAATCCTCAAATCTCTCATGTCCATCACCAACACGTAAATGCAGATATCGTTGACACCATCTCAACAGATGATCGCCACCCGATATCCCTGGCCCCGGTCAGTATCCCCTGGATATCCGCCGCACTCATATCTAGCCCCGGTCAGTATCCCCTGGATTTTTGCCGTGCTCATCTCTATCTCCGGTATCGAGTGTCCTCGCTAAGCTTCCCACCTCTAATGCGGCTTTCCTGTCCCTCGGTCTCGACCGAGTTCACCATGTATCCGACTGTATACTCCCCCACTCAGTCCGGATAAGTAGCAAGTCCATAACCGTATATCTCCCCCACTCGGTTCGGAATAAAACAATCAGAAAATATCAAGCTCATGGTGGACGTCAACTCATCATATCAAGAAATATCAAGTAAATAATAAAAATACTTGCATAGATCATTCTGATGATATATTATATATATACATATATAACAGCGTCCCATACCACTGATATATATCATCAAAAGTAAAACATCCTGAAAACTCATAAAAATCAAATACGAATACCCATGGTACTGATATTCGTAATGCTTAACAGATAATAAAGGTAAAGTACGTAAATAAAGTCATACAAGCAATAAACGTAACAGTCCTGTTGTGTCATGGCAATACTAATGATGTGTAGTGTAGCATACGTGTCTGTTTCGTGCAACATGGTAATCATTAGTATTTGTGCGAGTGTTCTATAAGTGTATAAAGCCTACTCGTATCGACATCTACATACGTATCACGTAGTATAGCAGTCCTACAGTGACATGGCAGTACCAATGAGGTGTAGTGTAACATATGCGTATGTGCTCGTACAACATAATACTCATTGGTAGTTGTGTAGTGTTCTATCAGAGCGTTCGTATCACGGAAACGTATAAAATCGATAAACATATCACGAACATGTAAAGTAAATCTAAGCGTAACTATTAAATGTAACTACTTGCAATGAGCTATACCATTATCCTTGAAAATGGAACGAAACGTTGGTTTTGAAATAAGGAAGCCGCCTTAGGTTAAAAATAGATATTTGTTTTGGAAATTGGTATCGCATCCTTATCTTTTATCATTAAAAAGGGAAACGAATCGTTAATTTTTAAAAGAGTATAGCTCACTCAAGTATTATGTTCTAAAATGGAATAAAATATAACTCTACGGGTCTAAAGGAAACTTGGCCGTAATCGGCACACTAATCTCGTCATCACAAGTACGGTATGATTCCTCGTACAATATCCACATTATCACAATATCCAAATGATGAATAAAACTATATGCACATGAATAACATACTAAATGCAACATAACACCAATACCATTAACTGGAATTTATATTAAGAACTAACTATATAGCATAACTATCCTAGTTATAAGGTTACGTGGGTGATATACGCCATCCACCCGACTTTTCCAGTAGATATAAATCTACTCACCAACTTGTCGAACTCGTCGAAATCCACAATCACTTTTCCTCGTCTCGACGCCTTCAGCGTCTCCGCTAATACTCCTATATGGAATGAGAGCAAAGAAATTCCAACTCAAGGATTGTATGATGGAGGCTCTTAGGGGCTGTAGTAGCTTCTAGATTGATGGTGTGAACAAAATTGATGAAGGAAATCATGGCTTTCTCTTTTGATATGAAGAACACATGGAAATTTAGTGTTGGAGTTTGAAAAGAGTTCAGTTTGAGAAAGCTAAAGAATTTCCATGTGTGTGAGTAGAGAAAGCATGAGGTGAAGGGTTGTGAGGTGGAGGTGTCATGGTGAAAGGAGGAGGTGTAAAATATGAAAGAGGAGGTGGAGGATTGTGAGCATGGGTGAGGTGTGTTGAGGGTAGGGGTTTACCCTATGTTATAATATAACCAACCATATAACAATTAAAAACCTTTTCCTTTAATTAAAATCCCTTTATGTAAAAATCTAAATTCATATGTAAAAAGAATGAAATACTTATTATAACACTTAATTATCATTATCTTAATGTAAAATACAATGTCAAGTTAAAATAATTAAAAATATCATTTTTATGATATCACACACTTTTCTTCGTAGTTACTAAAATAATTACATTTTTACGGATATAATTCCAGTACCCAATTTCATAAGCAATATAATTTTTGTAAACTCATTATATTTATATTTAAAATTATAAATTAAAATTTATAATTTTCCAAAATGCTACACATAGGATTTAAAAGCCTTAAGATACAGGGACCTGAAACTGTTCTTAAGCCATCGCACTCCCCAAGTTGCCCTACAAGCGATCCAATATTGACCCCTGTAGACAATCCACGGGCATAAATAAACGTTCCATCACCAAGTCCTCATATGGTAAACGACACTTGTAAGTTCTCTCGACTTATAAGAAGAAAATTCTCTTATGAGATGCTTATGACTTATAAGAGAACACACATTTGGGGATCCCCACAATTCCCAAGGAGAAAATACACTTACGGGATCCTCTCGACTCGTAGAAAGAAATATTTTTATGAGACCCTTACGGCTCGTAAAGTAAAAAAGCCTTAGTCAATAGAACACTAACCCTGTTTGCTAAGCCATATTTGTTCAAATCGACAAAGGTAAATGATGATTTTCTCCTGGCAATATTCCAGTTGCAGCGATATTGATGCCTGAACGGGTGTCAATACCAAGTCCTTTCACGGCAAATGATGATTCGCTCCTGGAAATATTCCAGTCGCAGCGGTGCTGATGCCAAGATTGGCATCAAATCTCAAGTCTCATACTCGAGCAACAAAAATCAGCGAGCAAAAAATGCATATGAAATAGCCGAAATGATGGGGCAACTCGCAATAAAAATCAGCGAGCAAAATATGTGCATATAAAAACATCCGAAATGTTTGGGCAACTCGCAATAAAAAGCAGCGAGTAAAAAGAAAAAATAGCCGAAATGATTGGGCACCACGATAAAACAGCCGAAATGATTGGGCAATCACGACTTTCGCGATATAAAAAACTGAAATGATAGAGCATCGCACAAACAAAGAAAAAAATGAAACTTCTGCCCTGCAGGTGAGTCCACATCGACCCTTGTATACAATCCATGGGCATAAACGAAAAGGGAACCACATTTTTCCATCAAACTCCATCAAAAGGAGAGCCAGGTCTCGACGGCAACACCTACAGCCTAGAGATCTGCAATGGCGTTTCTTCTCACTCCAGCAGGATACAGGCGCAACGTCAACAAATCGGAGTCATGGCAAAGTCCTTAGTTCCAAATCTCAACGGTTCACTGACAACCTAGAGAATACCTCGGAGCCATAGCAAAGTCCCTAGTTCCAGGTCTCGACGGTTCATAGAAAACCTAGATATCAACAACGGCGTTCCTCCTCACTCCAGCAGGATGCAGATGCAACGTCAACAACCGACCCTAGGGTCAAAACAACGGAGATATGGCAAAGTCCTTAGTTCCGAGCCTCGACGGTTCACAGACAACCCAGAGACAATCTTGACATTCGTCGCAATATAGCCGACACAATGTTAACAAACTAAGCAAAGAAAGATCCCTAGCTTCAGGGTCTTGACGGTAACTCAAATAAAACTTGAAAGACTATCGGAGATCATCCCACACCAGCGCGGAATGGTCATGACTCATCGGGGCTCCCAAATTGAGCTTAACCTCAAGTAAAAAGCGGTGTGGAAAATCCCTAACGCTTGCTCTTCCGACGGTAATATGACCTGGGGGATTATTTGAAGATGTCTTGTCCAGCTCGCGAAGGGATCAGAGATACGACAGTCGTGGGGCTACTCAAATAGCAAGATTGCGTATTGGGGAATGTATCAGCCAACATGACAATACGACGGACTAAAACCCTAGTACCACAGACCCTAACAGACCTCTGTCGTAAAGTGCAGAGGTTAACTATGACGTTAGGACATTCTTGCAAGAACTTCTCGATTCGTCTCGACTCGTAGGGAAAACAATGCTCCTGCGAGAACTTCTCGACTCGTCTCGACTCGTAAGGAAAAACATCTTCATGAAACCTTCACGGATTATGAAGGTGGAAAACCTTAGGCAACGGGGATATCAACCTGTGTCCTAAGCACTATGGCTCTGCAAGTAGGTCCAAGATAGACTATTGTATACTATCCACGGGCCATATTCTCCAAAGTCGAACATCGACAAAGAGAGAAAAAACCCACTTATGAGTCCTCTCGACTTGTAAGAGGGAAAATTCTCTTGTGAGATCCTTACGACTCTCAAGAGAAAATGCACTTAGAAGTCCTCACGACTCCTAAGAAGAAAATACAGCTAGAGGGTCCTCTCGACTCGTTGGGAGAAAAGTCTTTATGAGACCATCACGGCTCATAAAGATGAAAAGTCTTAGGCGGTAGATCCAAACCTGTTTCCTAAGCCATCGCTGCCTTGCAAGGAGGTCAAGATGGACTATCTACGGGCCACATTTGCCAAAGTTACATGCCAATATGAAATAAAATGTCTTTTATTCATAAATTCAAGTGAATACAAGATATATTTCATAAAGGAATCGGAATGAATACACGTTATTCAGGAATCACAAGTTTACAGTTGGTACAAGAAAAAAGGTACAATAACAGTTATTAAGGAAGAGGCATCTTCAACAAATTGACAAGCCGCTCGCGCGTTCCTCTCAATCCTTTTTCGTGGTCAGCTACTGTGGCCAATTCCGCTTCAATTTGAGTCTGTTGCCGTAAACAGGATGAAACCATTTCATTAGTTTCTAGCATGGCAGCTTCACAGTGTTGCGTGACCCGCTCGGTAAAGTCGAGCGTCCTCCTTAATGTAAACCCGTCTGAAATACATCGCTGGAGGTTGTCGAAAATAGCTTTTAACTGTGTAGCATTCGCTTCAACCTAGGCATGCAACCGGACGGATTCGCTTGAGGCCGCCTCATGTTCTTTACGTCTCAGGGCCGCCTCTTGTTCAAAATGGCGAATGAAAGGAACACTATGCTCGACCCACGCAGCCCGCTGGGAGTTCGAGGCCAACACCTCATGAGCGAGACGCTTGAGCTCAATCTCTTGCAGGAAAGCCTCGATCTTTCTGCAATAATCAACCCAAGAGCCGACGAGATCTTCATCATGGAAGTTCACGAGTGTCGCCAGTATTGGATTAACTTCAACGAAAAAAACCATAGAAGAAATAAGGGCCTCAGCATTGAGATCTTCAATAAACTCACTTAACATTCCCCGGCTATTTGCGGCGCCCCTAGAAGATATGCGTTTAGCGAAAGGCCATGCGGGCATTAGAATGCGAGATTCAAAAGGAGCTGGAGCCGGTGTAATTGCTGCAAAATGAATCACGGTCAAATTTTGACTCGGAAGATAAAGAAAACACATAAGGGATGGGGTCTATTATATCGGCTGTGGCAGGCGGCAGATTGGGGAGTACCGGAGGCGTGGCTATTCTCCCGTTTCCTCCTCCGACCCGTAACGCTGTGATCAATATAAAGAAGACTTAACAACAATAAGTCTATTCATAAAAGAAGGGGGAACATTAGCTGAAGAATATACTAACCAATACCAGAAGGTGGAACGATTTTCGACTGAAAGGAAAAATGCGGGTTCAACACATGGTATAAATGGTCGAAAAGGACTCCTGCAGAGTTGCGACAATATACAGTCAATACAAAGAGGATTGTATCCACAGCAAAACAAATAAGTGAGAAACCCATACCTTCCAAGATTTGAGGGGGCACAGAAGAAGGCGAGGGGACAGCGACCGTCAGAGCAGCGACTAGCGACACTTCTTCAGACGGCATAGCCTCAGGGTTCACCGCGCCTATGCTCAAGACAAATGAAATATCATCAGAAGGGCTGAATAGGATTGAAAAACTCGAAAACAACAACCCAAGGACTACCTGATAGATCATGGACCAAAGCCGCGACGGAGGCATCACCAGGTGTAACGGCTTCTTCACTCTCTCTCAGGGGAATAGATTTTGCGCCCATAGCTTCATCCCCTGACTTGACGAGAGTCGTCGTAACACTTGCGATGCCCGCCGATACCAAGGAGTCATAGGGAGAAAGAGCAACGGTTTGGACAGTTCCAGATTCCCGAGAAAGAGTAGCCACTTCGGGCTATGTAATCGTCAACGTTTCACCTGCTATACCATCGCCAGGACTCGGCCCTGCATAAAAGAAAATGCATATGTCAGAATTCGAGGACCAAGTTCTAATAAAAGACTAGGCGTTACGTTACCTTAGAGTAGCTTTTCAGTTCCTTCCCAAGCCGCGCTTGCAACTTGTCTATAGGCGGTGAACAAGACAGAGGGAACATCCGCCGAAGGAGTGTCCGCGGGCGGGATACTGCTTGAGCCTGCACCTGCAGCCAAAACAGCATCGCGTTCCCTCGCAGCGCGCTTCCTGCGCTTGCTGTCAGTCTGAGCAGTTAGAACCAATCTCCTTAAGACTTCCGATAGGGGGACGTCGCCGTCCGAACCGAGCTCTGCCTCCGGAGCCGCTACAGTGTCCATCATCAGCTGCTTCAGCAAAGCCTCCTGCGGTGACTTTAGGATGGCCGTGGCCATAGTAGCTGGCTCTAGAAGTTTTGCTGCATCACCACTTGGGATCGGCACTGCACTTGAAATAACCTGAGTTGAGGTCGTCCCTGCAATAAAGTGAAAGAGAGGGTCAGAGCACGAATAAAAAGGATAAAGGTGTAATGAAACAACTTATACCATGACCCAAAGAAGCGCGGAGCCTCTCTTCCTCCTCGAACGTCCTGAGGGAAGCCGCGAGAGCCTTTTCGGCAGAAATATCTGTTGAAGAAGAGAGCGTTAGTAAAAGTATAATAACGAGAAAGGGATAGACGTAGAAGAATATAACTAAAGTATACCTGACTTCGCGATAGTGATCAACGCCGCTTCCTCGCGAGCCAGTCGATCGAAAGCTACGAGGGCAGCCTGAAGGTCAGTATCGGTCGTAGGCGTGTTGAATAAACCCTCATTGGTACCGTATTCACACAAATCCTCGCTGTAGGGAGCATGTGGCTCCTGTCCAAATATGACATCGGTAGAAAATAGAGACTTCTTCTGCAAGCGGACACCAGCTGCCGATGATAAGAGCTTGCGCGTGACAGGCATTTTCTGGCGGCAGGTCCCGATTTCCGTACCAACACCAGATTCTAAGGATGCCACAGTACTGCAGTTACAGGAACATCAGATTGAGGCATCTCAGGGAAGACTCAAGGGACTACGGCTGTAGTAATTTCCCTCAAGGAAGGACGAACGGCAGTCCGTCAGTTTAAGGGGGCAGATGGATTACCAGGGGGGACTACATCCTTATGATCGAGCAATAATCGCCTTTCTTCCCTAATAACAGCACCCGTCGCATGCTGGTACCACGCCACAAAAGCATTCGAAGCTTTCGGCACATAGCTCAGCTCGTGATGAGAAAATTGGAACCAGTATTTAGTCACATAAAGTGGTGCAGCGCGCTGCGAATACCCTCTTTCGTAGCGACCGGCTCGGCTAAGAATCCCTTGAGAGGAACACCCTGATTATAACCTGACTGTTGAGCGAAGCGGTGCGGGTTGTACCTCATGAACAGTGCCGAAGCGTTTTTCCTGAACACTAAAAAGCCCGGCCTAATAGAATACAAGTGCAGCATTTCCCGAGCCTTCAACGAGGGAGCCCCGTCTTTAAAAGTATCACGCAGCGGTTGCATTACCTTGATAGATTCCTTGCCGATAGTCAAGACTCTATCGACAAAGGTCATGCTATCCCTAACCATGCACGGGTAGAGGACCAGTCGCCGATCCACTCACTGCGACGGGTCTAACGCAGAAGCGTCAACCAGATGCATGACCCGATGAAAGTTGTAGCTATCGTAGAAGCGGGGTCATTTGTGGACACCGAAAGCACCTAGCATATGCATCTCGATCCATGACGTGATGTAGTGCAACGGAAGATATATAGACTTTACCCCTGGCTAAGTAGTGTCTGCCGCTAATCTCAGGCCATGATATAGATGAGCTAGCCCTGCAATCCCAACGGCCACACGTGTCCCTATGATAATGCGGTGGGTCGGATAAAAACGGACGGCCTCATATAGCGAGGGTGAATCGGAAGTACAAACCAACTCAACCACAGGCCGTTGAACCCCAGAAAGAACGTCTCTTCATCGACGTCTGAAGCAGCAAGTTCTGCAAAAGGGACGACCGGAGTGTCTGGAATAAAGAAATTTTTTAGATCCGCTTCCGCCGTCGGTTGGTTATCCAAACCGAAACCAAATGGATCGTCAAGCTTGGCGAATTTCGCTGCTTATTTTGACAAGACTTCTGGACGAAGAAAGCTGGCGATGAAATCTGCGAAGCCGACTCCGTGCCCTCCAGACTCTAAAAACAGACTCTCATAAATATTCAATACCTTGATTAGGCTCGGGAAATGATGTTGAATGGAATTCTCTGGAGTGAGACCCATTACCATTGATTTGGTGGCAAAGATGTACTCATCAGGGGGGAGTATTTCCTCGTAATGTTCCCCTCTTACGTGTAGGCCTGAAATTTCCGTAAACTTTTCTAAGGAAATTGAGACTTCCCGGTCCGATAGAAGAAATGTGTGGGTTGGGATGTTCCACTGTTACAGAAAATCCTTAACCCACCACACATGAGGCGCGGATATTGGAATATTGAAGCATATATGGCAGGATATAGCCTAAGCTTCAGCAGCAGTGACTTCTTGGCCGATAAGATATACCTGGCCCATTTCAGGTAGCCGGATGATTGGCGAGGAATTAACCCTATCATGTAGACTTGTTCCCAAGGGCGCGACTCGTCTTGACATATGCGCCGCCCTAAAATATCCAAAGCCATCGGCAGCTGTATGGGTATTGATGCCATAGAAGGCTGAAGGTGACCCTCCAAAGTCCAGTTGACCTCTTCTACAACATAATTCACTTGAGGCGAATCGGCGCAATGAATTGCTAAAATGGGCTCTTAGGGCTCTGCAAAAGAAAAAATGCGCCGACTCTGGATAATCTGATTGTACCACGACCCTAATAGGTGAAGAAATTTCTATTCCGGGTCATGATCTTTAATAAGCACAAAGATTTCCCGATCTACGGGCGCGTCAGCGGCGCTCTCTGAATGTGCAAAAGGGAAAGAAGAGTCGGAAATCATAGTACCTACACAAAGAGAGACAGGGGTTAGTTATCAACGCTATGTTTTGAACTCTGACACTTGGTACTTAATAAAATTGTACTGCACTGCAATGCAGAAGAAAGGGACAAAGAGGGGCCCACAAAATCAAGGTGACGTCCCATCATTGATGGGGTAGTCACTCATTAAGGATGGAATCCTAAGAGGATTCTCATTTAATGAGAAACCTCATTGGGCTAAGGAGTTAAACTCCCTCGAGAGCTGTGCTCTGCCAACAGAATTCACATCTGTCAAATTTAATTAAGAGGGGAATAAAATTCCCCAAAGATTTCTAAGATCTAAGCTCTGTAAAAACAATCGGATAATCTACCAGAACCCTCAAAAGTAAAGCTATTTAACAGTGCAAAACCCCAAGTTCTTTAAGATCTGAAAGAAGAATCCTAGGAACTCTAAGAGTTCTTCATGGAGGATGAGTGATACTCTGATTAATGGGTTAAGCAACCCTAAAATACATTTTAAGATCTACGATCTAAGAAGAGCAAAGCTTTGTTCATGGGTTCGATTATAATCCTTACCAAATTTTGGGGCAGAGTTCTAACTCTAGAAAGGATTTCTTTGGGCAGAAATCTAAGCTCTGAAAGAAGAATTAAATTCTCAAAGAATAACAAGAGAAGATGAACATCAGTCATCTCAAGGGCCAAAAGCCCTACTTATAGGCACAAGAAGTCGATTCAACTTCCAAGAAGATCCAACTGTGGAAAAGCTGCCATCGCTGCACTCACGTATGAGCCACGTAAGTACCACGGTGGGGGGAATTTGTTTCCCCAATAAAAGAGCAAAGCTCTGTTCAAAATTTGAAAGGTAGCGCCAAGGGTTAAAAACTCTGAGGCAGTGCCTCACATGCCTTGCATGAGGGCGCCAGTGCCAAGAGTTAAAAACTCTGAGGCAGCGCCTCACGTGCCTCGCACGAGGGCGCCAGCACCAGAACTATAATCTCTCTGTTAAACAGAGTCATTGGATCAAAGATCCAACGGAGATGATAAATCATCAAAATGCAGAATTAAATTCTACTGAGAAAATATCCCTCAAATCTTTCTAAATAAGAAAGATTACTCTCTGTAAAACATAGTACCGTTGGATTAAAAATCCAATGGTGATTAAAATCATCTATCTGCAAAATAAATTCTGTAAGGGAAAATATTTCCCTAATCTTGTTAAAAACAAGAAAGATATCTTCTGTAAAACAAAATTTTTTGAATCAAAGATCCAACGGTGGATAAAATCCTCAAATCAATTAAAGATCTCTCAAGGAGAGATTTCTTTAACTAAATCAACAAACTTTCCTCTATTATATAAAGGACTGAAGACTTCAAGTATTGTATAGAAGAACCCCCCATAAACTTCAAAAAAAAAGGAGAGAGCAAGCAAGAAGAAAGCTTTAAGAGGGAAGAAAGAAGAACACCTCTCTTCAAGGTAAATAAAAATAATAGAGATCAGAGTATCTCATCTGCATATCCAAGGGTTTAACCCTTATAAAATAACTTAGTTCTTTCTCTGGATCTGAGATCCATGAAACAAGTCTCCCACAAATGAGAATTTAATTCTCATAGAAATGAACTTGTTCTTGAGGATCAAAGATCTAGAAAAGAACAGAGAATTGAACTCTTCAGAACAGAAAATATGAAGAAAACCTAGAGTCAAAGTGCCTCCCGTGTCCCTCACGTGGGCGCTGCTCAATAAAAAGTGCTTAGCACTCGGTAGTTGGTACTCAGCGCTAAGCGCCTCACGTGGGCGTTGCTCAATAAAGAGTTCTTAGCACTTAATGGTTGGCGCTCAGCGGTAAGCGCCCCATGTGGGCATTGCTCAATAAAGCGTGCTTAGCACTCAATGTTTGGCGCTCAGCGTTAAGCGCCCCACATGCCCCTCGCGTGGGCGCTATTCAACATAAAGCGCTTGGTACTCATCAGCCAGCTCCCAGCACCTAGTGCTTAGCACCTAGCACCTCACGTGCTCCGCACGTGGGCGACACAAAGAGTGTTTAACACTCCACAAAAAACAAAAAAAGCGGAAAGTAAAATAAAGTATGAGTGTCAAAACCCATATAAATGCTCGGTATTGTTTGCACAGAAAGGGGACTAAGCTTAAGCAAGTGCTTGGCACTTTATTTAAATGACAAGGACCGAGGGGTTGAGCCCAAGTTGACCAGATCCCTAATTCAGATCAACCGAGCCCATGTGCTCATTATTTTCCAAGTTGGTCTTAATCCCAAACACGACTACTGATCCCCCGAGAGGATATTCGTCTTACACTTTCCCTCAATCCGGAAATCGGTTCAAGAGTATATCTCTCCACACTTCTGATATATGTCGTTGTAATTCTTCAACATCTTCAGAGAGATGGTGGGTCCCGATAACCAACAACTTTTTGGAGCACTCCAAAATCAATGAGTACATCCCAATACGGACCGCAACGTCCTTAAACTAGCTACGGACCGAAACGTCCTTAAACTAACACAATAGAGCCCAAATGCTCTCTTGTTGGATCTGAATAATTCCAAAATCCTGTTGAGTAGATTTTAGTCTAAAATTAGACTAATGTATTCTCAACAAATATTTAAGTTGATTTTAATCTCAAACGAGATTAACGATTCTTAAGTCAACCCAAACCCAAATCTAAGAATATACGGATTTGGACTAATCCACGCCCTACGGGCGATAACATAAATTAGTCTCCGTATACAATCCACAAGCAACCAAAAATAAAACAAACAAACACGACACGAAGTGAACTTCTGGAGCAGGAGAAAGTGGTTATCGCTACGCGATAACGTAATTAACTGCAGGGGCTTGCGCCTGCAGGGAAGAGCGTCCCCACAATAAAAAAACCCCTCAGAAATGAGGGGAAATCTGACGAAGTCTGCTACAACGGCCGCATCCGTCCAACCTCTGATACACGGTGCCATAAATCAGCTTAGCATTTTCGGAGAAGTGGACGGATAAACCCAAATAGCATCTGCCCCCAAATTCAGGCAAGATGATCCATCCCGATTCGTCTCTGTTTTCGGCGGTAAACAGCAGAGATTGCGAAATAGCAAGATTTTGAAGAAAGGTGATCATACTCTTCGTGTTAGGAACGGTTTAAGTGTTGATGCTGTATCAGTGGGAGAGTATCACCTAGGGTTACCTTCTGGGTGTATATTGATTTTGAATCCTTGTTATTTTGTACCGACCAGGTTATGTAATATAATATCTGTATCTTTGTTAGACAATGAAGGAAATCATTTTGTATTACAAAGTAATGTAATGAAAATTAACCTGAATCAACAGTTGATTGGGTATACTACATTAAATAACGGTATCTACATCCTGAATCAACACACAGTTTTTAACATCCAGCACACAAACAAAAGAAAGACTTCAAAAATAGATGAAGCATTCAAATGGCATTGTAGACTTGGTCATATTAACGAAACAAGACTAACCAAGCTATATAAGGATGGATATTTAAATCCGTTTGAATATAAATCTTATGCAACTTGTCGGTCTTGCATCAAGGGTAAAATGACTAAAACTCTGTTTACTGGACACGGAGAAAGAGCTACTGAACTTTTAAGCCTCATACATAGTGATGTATGTGGACCAATGTCTACACATACAAGAAGCAGTTATTCATATTTCATAAACTTTACTGATAATTTCTCAAGATTTGGACATGTGTTCTTGTTGAAACATAAGTCTGAAGCTTTCGAAAAATTCAAGGGGTATAAAATTGAAGTAGAAAAACAAACTGGATTGAGTATAAAAAATTCATTGATCAGATTGAGAAGAAGAGTACTTAAGTACAGAGTTCCTAAATTTCCTAAAAGAGATTGGGATTCACTCTCAACTCACTCCGCCGTACACACCACAACACAAGGTGTGTCAGAACGGAGAAATCATATCCTATTAGATATGGTACGCTCAATGATGAGTGATACTGAATTACCACTTTCTTTTTGGGGGTGTACGTTGAAGACAGCAGTATGTCTATTAAACAGGGTTCCGACCAAATCTATGCTTACCACTTCATATGAGATATGGTATGGGAAGAGACCATCTCTTAAAAGAATTAGGATATGGGGTTGTCCTGCTTTTGTTAAAAAGCAGAATCCAGACAAATTCGAGACACGATTAGTTTTGTGTAAATTTGTGGGATATCCTAAATATTTATATGGATATCTATTCTACCATAAGGAGGAACAAAGAGTGTTTGTTTCTCAATATACCACATTTTTAGAAAATGAATTTTTTATAAATGATACTATTGGTAATACGGTAGAACTGGAAGAAATTCTAGAACCACAGACAACTACTGACGATTTGGTTGAGCCTGAAGTTTCGATAGAACCCTACGAGCCTCAGTCACTCCATAGATCTAGTAGGACTTCTCGCCCACTAAAGAGATACTATGGTTTCCTTATTCATGGTGATGGAGAAGATTGCATCATGGATGATGATGACCCTACTAGTTTTCAGCAAGTTATCACGAGTAGTGACTCGGTGAAATGGCTGGATGCCATGCGATCCGAAATGGAATCCATGCACACCAACAAAGTATGGGGCTTGGAAGTTGCACCTTCTGGAGTAAAACCCGCAGGGTGCAAATGGATTTTTAAGAAAAAGATTGGTATGAATGGACAGGTAGAGACCTATAAAGCTAGACTTGTAGCGAAAGGATTTCGTCAAAGACCGGGATTGGTCTATGATGAGACTTTTTCTCCAGTTACAATGCTTAAATCCATTCGAATCCTACTTGCTATTGCTGCTTACTATGACTATGAAATCTGGCAAGACGTTAAAACTGCATTCCTAAATGGTGATTTAAAAGAATGTGTTTTTATGGATCAGCCGGAAGGCTTCGTTGACAGTAGGAGCAGCGAAAAGACATGCAGATTACTTAAATCCATATATGGATTAAAACAGGCATCATGAAGTTGGAATATCTGCTTTGATGATACAATCAAAGAGTTTGATTTTATCAAAAACGTAGATGAACCTTGCATTTATAAGAAGATTGTAGGGAGTACAGTCGCATTCCTCGTATTATACGTGGATGACATTCTCTTGATAAGAAATGACATTCCTATGCTACAATCGGTCAAACTATTCCTATAGGTTCTCCATGAAGGAAAACTATTCCTATAGGTTCTCCATGAAGGACCTGGGTGATACCTCGTGCATTCTAGGCATTAAGATCTATAGAGACAGGTCTAAGAGATTGTTGGGATTGTCCCAATCTAGATACATAGACACCATACTAAAGAGGTTTAGTATGGAAGATTCCAAGAGAGGTAATTTACCCGGTTGTCACGGAATCACCCTCTCCAAAGACTTTTGTCCAAAATCTAATGAAGAAAGGGCTCGCATGAGTGTTATACTCTACGCTTCCACAGTAGGGTCTATCATATATGCGATGTTATGAACTCGCCCGGATGTAGCTTACGCACTGAGTGTAGTAAGCAGGTATCAATCCAATCCAGGGGAGAAACACTGGATAGTTATGAAGAACATTCTTAAGTACTTACAAAGGACTAAAGAAATGTTCTTGGTGTATGGTAACGGGGATCTCCAAATAGATACCTTTACCGATTCCAGCTTCCAGAGTGATAAGGACGACAACAAGTCTATCTCGAGTTTTGTATTTACCCTCATTAGAGGGGCGGTTTGTTGGAAAAGTTCCAAACAGACACCGTTGCAGACTCAACGATGGAAACTGAGTACATTGCTGCAAATAATGTTGTCAAGGAAGCTGTCTGGATGCGGAAGTTCATCTCAGAGCTTGGAGTGGTTCCAACTATTATTGATCCAATACCCTTGTATTGTAATAATAATAGGGTTATGGCATTAGCCAAGAAAACTATGTCCCATCAGCGTTCCAGACATATCCTGAGGTGATATAATCTGATTCGGAAAATAGTTGATCGCCGCGAGATCGAAGTTCGGAGAGTAGAGACGAAGAACAATACCGTGGATCCACTCACCATGACCCTTCCACTGGCACAATTTGAGCGGCTTTTTGAGATGTTGGGTATGAGATACGCCAATAATTGGCCTTAGTGCAAATGGGAGATTGTTAGATATATCTATGCCGTAGAGGCCATTATTGTATATTATAGTGGATGCTTGAACATATATATATAGAAGACTTTCTTGCTCGACATAATAGTATGCTATCTGGTTGCTCTTTATCTTAAATGTTCACTTGATTGAGTTTACTGTCTATTTGATACATGTTGATAAAGCCCTTAGGATGTTATCTTGACTACCATGACTATGATGCAGATCATACTTGTTTCCCCAATAAAAGAGCAAAGCTCTGTTCAAAACTCAAGAGGCAGCGCATCACGTTCCTTCCACGGGGGCGCTAGCGCCAAAGTTAAAAACAATTATATGGGCAGCGCCCATGTGCAAAGCACACAAAACTTAAGAGGCAGCGCTCCACGTGCCTTCCACGAGGGCGTCAGTGCCAGAGTTAAAAACTCTTATATGGGCAGCGCCCGTGTGAAAAGCACACAAAACTCAAAAGGCAGTGCCTCACGTGCCTTCCACGAAGGCGCCAGCGCCAGAGTTAAAAACTCTTATATGGGCAGCGCCCGTGTGCAAAGCACACAAAACTCAAGAGGCAGCGCCTCACGTGCCTTCCACGAGGGTGCCAACGCCAGAGTTAAAAACTCTTATATGAGTAGCGCTCACGTGCATAACACGTGAGCGCCGGTGCCTTGTAGAATTAAATTCTACTCTTTGTTAAACAGAGCTATTGGATCAAAGATCCAACAAAGATGTTAAATCATCAAGATGCAGAATTAAATTCTATTGAGAGGAAATATTCCTCAAATCTTTCTAAATAAGAAAAATTGCCCTCTGTAAAACAGAGTACCGTTGGATTAAAAATCCAATAGTGATTAAAGAATCACCAATCTACAAAATAAATTCTGTATAGGAAAATATTTCCCTAAAAACAAGAGAATACCTTCTGTAAAACAGAATCTCTTGGATCAAAGATCCAATGGTGAGTAAAATACCCAAATCAATTAGGATCTCTTAATGAGAGATTTCTTCAACTAATCAACAGATTTCCCTCTACTATATAATGGAACCAAGACTTCAAGTCTGGGAGAGAGGAACCCCTCCATAAGCTTCGGAAAAAAACAAAGCAGAAAGTTTCAAAAGAATAGAGAATTAAATTCTCAAGAAAGAAGATCTCATTCTTTAAAAAAAAACTCTAGGTAAACAAAAAACATATAGAGATAAAAACATCTCATTTACATATCTAAAGGGTTCAACCCTTCTCAAAGAACTTAGTTCTTTCTCTAGATCTGAGATCCACAAGACAAGTCTCTCATAAGTTGAGAATTTAATTCTCATCGGAAAGAACTTGTTCTTGAGAATCAAAGATTCAGAAAAGAACTGAGGAATCGAATTCCTCAAAACAAAACATATAAGAGAAACCTAGTTCTCATAAAAGAACTTGGTTCTTAAAAATGAAGCTTGATCCTAGATTTACAAAAATAAGATCTTATTGAGCAAAAAAATGCTATCAGCAGAAGAGACGAGTGCTTAGCACTCATTGGAAAGTGCCCAGCGCCGCACGTGTACCTCACATGGGCGCCAAAGAATAAAAGGAACTCAAGGAGTGGCGCCCAGCGCCGCACTTGTTCCTCACGTGGACGCTATAAAATAAAGGAGTGTTTAGCACTCAGCGCTCAGCGCCTCGCGCTCAGCACCCAGCGCCCAGCACCCAGCGCCTCACGTGTCCCTCACGTAGGTGCCACAGAATAAAAAGTGCTAGACATTCATTATGCAACGCCTAGTGCCTCACGTGCTTCGCACGCGGGTGTCATAAAGAGAGCTCAACACTCCATAAAGAGACAAAAAAGGGTAAAGTGTTTAACACTTATTGGGCAATTCCCTATGACTGAAACTCCACATGGCTATGTGTAAGCGTCAAAACTTACATAAGTGCACAACACTTTTTGCATAAAAAGGTGACTGGGCCCAAACAAGTGCTTAGCACTTCTTTTCAAATAAAAAGAAAACTGAGTAGACCAAGCCCAAGTTGGCTAGGTCCCTAATTCAGATCAACCAAGCCCATGGATTCACTTCCGAAACTGATCTTGGTTCCAAAAACGGCTATCGATCTTCCAACTGATGATCCCAAAAAGGTGTTCATCCCACATCTTCTAAGTTAATCTTAGTCTCCAAAAACGACTAATGATTCCTGGGTTTACCATTGATCTTCTCCCTCAAATATGGGAATTGGTTTAAGGGTACATCTCTCTACACCTCTGATACATGTCATTGTAATTCCTCAACGAATTCAAAGAGCTGGCGGGTCCCGACAACCAACTGCTTTTTGGTGCACTGCCCAAACTGACGTGCACACCCAAGTCAAACCACACCCCAAACTGGGTGAATCTTATATCATCGTTGTTCATCCCGTCACGTAACAAATACACGTGCGCGCAAGATCAACAATGGACCGAGACGTCCCTAAAATAACAATAGACCGAGACGTCCCTAAACTAACAACGGACCGAGGCGTCCCTAAACTAACAACGGATCGAAACGTCCTTAAACTACAACGGACCGAAATGTTCTTAAACAAAAACCTCACCTCAAAAATGGTGATCTCCAGACCGAGACGTCCTCAAACTAAACGTTGCCTCCAAAATGGCGACAATGGACCGTAACGTCCTTAAACTAAACCCCCACCCCAAAAATGGTGATCAACGGACCGAAACATCCTTACATTACAACGGACCGAAACGTCCTTAAACTAAAACCTTACCTAAAAAATGGTGATCTACAGACTGAAATGTTCTCAAACTACAACTTCGCCTCCAAAATGGCGACAACGGACCGTAACGTCCTTAAACTAAAATCTCACCTCAAAAATGGTGATCTACATATCGAAATGTCCTCAAACTACAACTTCGCGTCCAAAATGGCGACAACGGACTGTAACGTTCTTAAACTAAATTGTCACCTCAAAAATGGTGATCTACAGACCGAAATGTCCTCAAACTACAAATTCGCCTCCAAAATGGCGATAAGGGACCGAAACGTCCTTAAACTAAAACAACATAGCCTAAGTGCTCTCTTGCTGGATCTGAAACAAAAATGATCCTAAAACTGTGTTAAGTAGACTTTAGTCTCAAATTGGGCTAACGTATCCTTAACGAAAACAAATCGAGCCTCCAAATGCTCATAAACATTTAAGTCGATCTTGATCTCAAAACAGATCAACGATCCTTAAATCAACCCAAATCCAAATCTAAGATATGCGGATTTGGACTAATCCACGTCTTAGGGCGACAACATAAATTAGTCTCCGTATACAATCCACGGACAACCAAAAATAAAACAAACACACACGACATGAAGTGAACCTCTGGAGCAGGAGAAAGTGGTTATCGCGATGCGATAACGTAATTATCTGCAGGGGCTTGCGTCTGCAGGGAATAGCGTCCCCATAATCAAAAACCCCTCAGAAATGAGGGGGAATCTGACGAAGTCTGCTACAACGGCCGCATCCGTCCAAACCTCCGATATACGGTGCCATAAATCAACTTGGCATCTTCGGAGAGGTGAACGGATAAATCCAAATAGTATCTGCCCCCAAATTCAGGCAAGACGACCTTCCCGGTCCATCTCTATTTTTGACGGTAAACAAATTCTGGCATGCCCGGTGGGACATTTTCCTCTTTCCACTCCACACTTCGTGTGTCGTGTTCATGAACAAAATCGTGGGTTACTATGGTTGCCCTTAGATTCGAGGTACGAAGATTTGGTGTCTTGCTCCTGAGCAGAGAAGAGAAGATCAATGGCTTCCAAGTGTACCTGTAACAGCAACTCTCGCTCCGTCCCTGCTGGAGGAGTGACATACGGGCCAAATGCGGCCTCCATCTTTGCAATACCGGTGGAGCAGGTGCCTCAGGCCACCGGTGGAGCAAATGCCTCAGGCCACCACTGGATTGTTTTTCGAGACCATGCTCTCGCCAACAAGCTTCAACGTCCCAATGCCATCACAGGAAGCTCCAAAGAAGTCGGTCTTCGATCAACTTGCAACCACCACGGCCCCACTCAACGGGTTATCAAAGTCTGCCACCTCAGTCTTTGACAGGCTGAGCCAAAGCTCAAATGGGCCCACAAAGAGGCTCGCAATACCTGAAGGGGTTATCCCGAAACGGATAGCCATTGCAGCTCCGGCATGTGAATTCGTTAAAGGGGCTTCTCCTACTAAAGGATCGGTCTTCACAAGATTGGCTATTCCGACTCCTGCTACGGAAAAAGTCATCAAAAATGCTTCCCCTACCAGAAAGTCAGCCTTCGTAAGATTGGTCGCCCCCTCTCAACGGACGTCGGTCTTCGACAGGCTGACACCGGCAGCAGCCCTTAACCAAAGCAGGGGTCATGACGAAGCCACTCCCACAACTGATGCAATCCCATCTGCAAGGCATGCTCGACGACGCCACTGGCGCCGAATGAGGAAAGCTGGGGGCAATTCCTCCTCTGGACTTACTCCACCGGCTCCAATGGTGGAAGTTGACGCTGCTGTTCCAACCGGGAACATCTTTGAACTGCTAAGGAGGGTGCGGCGGAACCCCCTGACCGCGGTGCTGAAGAAATCTCTCCCACCTATTGAAAACATGATACAGGCGAAGCCGGAGCAGCCCCCTCGGCGGCTATCCTCCTAAGTCCACAGGGTCTGGCGGAAGGTCCAAGATTCTGTGATCAATAAAGACTACTCTCACCGACTGAAGAAAATAAAGGCCCGGCAAGAGAAGGACCATCCTTCCACCATGCAGCGAGGGACTGCTTCTATGAAAGCGCCTGTTACAATGGCCCCTTTGACTTTGACTTCTCACAAAAAGAGAAGGCCAGAAAATCTACCAACACCGGCAGCAAATCCCAAAAGTGATGGATCCAAACGCCCCAAGTCTGGGGGCATGATTGTGCACACGGTTTATATGGCTTCCGGAAAAGAGGAAAGTTGTGCTTCCGTGGGTCATCGACCACAAACTCGGTCGTTAACAAAGGCTCGGGAGCAACAACAAAAGCTCCAAGAGATACTGACAAAAATGGCAGCACTCACCGGACAGAAAGAAAATCCAGAGTCAGCATCAGAACAGCGCCAGGAGTAGGAGACCGATACAGAGTTCCTGCGAAGGGTGCTAGAAAGAAAGGATAAGGAGGGCGCGGAACAGGCAACTAATATAAAACAGATGGTGCTCCTGTTCCAAGACATGGTTGGAATGATGATCCAGCCAGAACTTCCAGCTGAAGACCCGTCGATAATTATCGAGGACGACAGAAGGGAAATATCAAACCCTCTTCCAGCTTTATCGGCAGCCAGGGAGGAAACGATCTCCAAAGCTGCCCTTGATGATTACATAGCTCAAAAAATACGAGCTCATCAAGTGAGTGAAGCGGCTGGCCAAGTCGTCAGAACTGGGCGACCGTACCCGGGCTGGTATGACCAAATCAAATACCCGCGGGGATATACCATCCCCAAGTTCCATGTGTATAAGAGGACATGCAATCCACATCAGCACGTCGCTCAGTTCAGAGCTTTGTGTGGCAATACTGGAGGCGATGACAAATTGCTGCTTCGCCAGTTCGTTGGCAGCTTGTCGGAGACGGTATTTAAATGGTACTCGGAGCTCCCAAATGACTCCATCAAAACATTCACAAAAATGGAGCTACTATTCACACAGCGGTTCATAAGCGCAAGAGAACGCACCCCGATTACGGCATTAATCAATGTGAGGGTGAAGCCAGGAGAGACCTAGGTTCAATACGCAATCCGGTGGCGAAAACTATGGTCAAAATACGAACAATGCATTGAAGAGGCTCCTGCCGTGGGCATGTACATAGGAACTCTCGATCCTCAGGAGACTGTGTCCCAGTTCATGACGTTCTTTAAGCTGATCACCTTCCAGGCTTTGATCGACAAGTTGGCCCAAATGGACCAGATGGGCCACGGGCCCCCCTCTTCAAAAATGGACCTTCAGAAAGCGGTCTTCATTGCCAAAATTCAACAACAGCCGAGCGACCTGAAATCGGTTGCTCACCAAAGCAACGCGCGTCCACGCTAATCCCTCGAAGAGAAGCTATGGCGTGCTTACTTGTTTCCCCGTGATAAAACGAGGAGACCGTTCGAACTGGCAGTGCACAACAAACTCATCACACTGCCGGATCCGAGACGTCTGCTGCAGCCCGGTGACGTCAACGATCCCAACTACTGCTCCTATCACAGAATAGTGAGCCACCCAATTGAGGATTGCTATATCTTCAAAACTGGGTCGAAAACCAGTATCGTCAAGGGAAATTCGCACTGTCGAAGAACTGAAGGGTCAACTCGCCACAGAGGCATGCTCCTAAAAAGATGGATATGCCGGGGCATCATGTTTGTTTGTGGAAGAAGCTCCGTGGGAAGTTGTCCTTTCAGCTAAAACCAAAAGAATGTTGAAGGATCTTTAAGCATATCCGGCGATTAGGTGGAAAAGCCCGCTAGAGCCCGAGATCATTGAGGGGATGTTTAAACCGCGCCCAACACCGAAAACTGGTAACGATGGGCAAAACACCCAGGTCAAGCATTCAAAGTCTTCAAAGGGAAAGAAGAAGACCAAAAAGCCCGTGCAGCCTGACGATAAGCGCACGGACCTGCAAAAGTACATCAACACGCTTGTCACGACCCGAAATAGCACGTTACTGGCACTTGAATCATATGAAGTCTATAGGACTCCATTCAATTCAAATAAGCCAAAAGCCCAGAAATCTAAAACCATTTTTAAGTGATAAATAAAGAAAAACTAGTTTTAAGAAGTGAAGAAAACATGTTTTAAAAACAAGGTTTTTAAATAAGTAAGCCGAATAGGCAATTTAAAAGTCTCAATGTCTTTTCTGAAAATTTCAGCAGAGTTTCCTTTATAAATACTGACCCCGAACGGGGTACAACATGAATAATATATATATGCACAATAAAAAGGCATCCCCAAGCGGAAGCTAGCTCTTCGTCAATCGACGGTCACAACCACGCAAGCAATATAATATACAACGCCAAAGGGCGAGGATCAAAACTCAAAGGAAAACTCAAGATCAGCATGAAAACCATAATACTACAACGCGTGACTCTAAGGTCGAAATAATACACAACTGGTTTTCTAATTCTGAAACAATATACAAGTTTGGTTGATGGAATTACTAGATACAACTGAATAATATATATACAATGGTGGTTCTGATGCAAAAGAACCTACCTACCAAAGCAAATCACCCGTAAAAGAAGCAGTGTGCCCGAAAGCCGCAATGAAACCTCTACGGCAAAACCTGCAAGAACTGTGGCACAACGGGGGTGAGTTGCCAACTCGTGAATAGAAAAGATCACAGAGCAGAAATCGTATGTATGACACAATCCTAGGTCAATACGATCAGATATATATATATAAACCTCAAATGAATAAGTCTGAAGCAAGATAAGGTGGTAATGTAACATCTATACATGAAGGTAGTGCCAAGTGCTTGTGCCAGTGCCTTAGGTAATAGCATATCATAAATATGAGGTATGATCAATGTAGTCAACATGAATCAATGTCAACTATATCATGCAGTCTATAAGTATATGGATATTATCCAACTATGTAATCAATGTCTGTATGTATGTGGATCCCGTCCACGTGTCTCCCAAAGACAATAAGCATCATGCATGTAAATATCATAAAGTATATGCATGGAAGTATGAGGATGTAAATCAACATGTGTCGCTCGCGACATATCAAAATCATGGAACCTGAGTGTCTAACATCGACACTCGAAAACATCATGAAACCTGTGCATAGCATCGGCACGTAAATCCTCATATATATATATATATATATATATATATATCTATATATATATATATATATATATATATATAGGGTTCCGTCAGTCCGGATTGGCCCATCTCATCTCTCAACACCGGTCGGTATCCTCCAGATATCCGCCGAGCTCAAATACAATCACCGGTAGGTAGTACTCCCCTGTCAGGCTCACCGTCTAACATATACGAGTCTTCTTGCCCCGGGGTACCTCACCGGGTCCACCATGTACCCGCAGACGGTGCCTACCGCTCCTCGAATCGGGTTTCACATGCCACTCTCAGAACCGAGAAAACACATGGTGGACGCACTGAAATATCATATCAAGGGTAACCGGGTTTTTCAAACAATATATACTTTCTTTTAAAATACCCACGGTTCCTAAATCCAGAAATATCATGAAAACAACATATCTCAATGCGTATAATCAGAAAGCATGATGTATGCGACATATAAAAGAAATGTAAGCATATTAGTGTATCATGCAACATAAAATAGTAATATACACATATTTAGGGAAGACCGCTTCTTTAAAATGAATCAGTTTTAGAAAGTATCTTGCGGTTCCCAGATCTCCAAGTCAAATCAGAATCATCTATGTATGTGCAAATATGTATGTGTACAAGTATGAGTGTACCATATATAAGTACACGAGTATGAATGTACAATAGATGTGTGCACAAGTATAAGTGTACAATATGTAAGTACACGAGTATGAATATACAATAGATGTGTGCACAAGTATGAGTGTACAATATGTAAGTACACGAGTATGAATGTACAATAGATGTGTGCACAAGTATAAGTGTACAATATGTAAGTACACGAGTATGAATGTACAATAGATGTGTGCACAAGTATGAGTGTACAATATGTAAGTACACGAGTATGAATGTACAATAGATGTGTGCACAAGTATGAGTGTACAATATGTAAGTACACGAGTATACCATGCAAGAGTCATATCCTGAATACAACAGTACTACAGTGTAGTGACATGGCAATTATCGATGATGAAGTGTGTGAGCCGGCAAGCAGGTGTACGTGGAATATATGCATCATCGATAATGGTGCCGGTGTCCTAACAGCATGGTTTTGATATAGCAATAACATATTTAACATGAAATGCGATGCGAACAGTAAGAATCTGCGGCAAATGAATAATAAACACCACAGTGTAGAATCTACATCAATGTATCTATATCATACTGTTTTTGCCGTTTGAAATAAGACGAATCGGGGTTTTTAGGAAAATAAGGGCTATGGTGTTTTTAAGAAAAGATGCGTCTTTTGAAAATATCCGTAGGATCCCTTTACCTGTCTTTAAAATATTCCTGATTCTTAGTTTTTGAAATAGGTATGATATCGGCCTAGCCTAACATCTACTAGCAAAACTACAGCTCTAACTACAAGTCAATCAGGAGGGGTATGGAAACTACCTAAATCTGAGTCGATATATATATAAATATAATAGTCGGTGATCCCGCCTCAAAGATACTGCGTACGATACAATATCATATGACATCCTCAAGTCATGAGTGCGGATCTATCATCAATATAAAGCTCGTACGGTAAATCATCGTACGGCATCCCAAAAGCTGGGTACGGCTCAATATCACATTCATCTCATCAATTATCTGGTATCCTTATCATCATATCTCATGATCTGGGGTACTGATCTAAATCTAGTACAAATCGATACCATCTATATAAATATAAATGCGTGTGTGCAACACACGTCCCAAGGCCCGCTGAAATCACATGTCGTATCCCAAATACGAATCACATCATATCACCGATCTCCTGGCACTATGCCCAATATCATCGACTCATCTCCAAACCTCTTCCACTATCCTCATCATCTAGGTATATGTATATCAAGTAAGCATGTGTATGCGTGTGAGTGTAAACCTATTCTAGGGTTCGTATCTAGGAAACTATACTAGTTTACGACTACACCCTAATCTAACCATAGTACACCTAATCTTATCTCAAAATCCATATCGCGTATAATGCTATCAAACATATATATATAGTATATCTCTAGTATACTAAGTATCGAACTGCGGGGGTGCTATACGCCATCCACCCGACTTCCCTCGTAGATATAATCTACTCACCCTGAATCCTACGTGTCGGTGTCGATGTCGCCTTCATCTTCTTCATCGTCTCGAATCATCGTGGGGGTACCTACATATCACACGTATCGCATTGCATTAAAACCAAATCGAAACCAAAACGACACGCGAAAACCAAAACGATACGCTTAAAAGCTTATAGGTTAGAACCTATAGGTACGCTTTCAAAACCATCAAACAATTCTCGATATCGTCGTACAAACGCCAAGTAATCGAGGTAAAACCCAATTATACAAATCCAGAATTTAAAATACGAAATACGAAAATACGAATCAAAATAGCAACTATAGAAAAGGTTCCGGATTTCACCCTAGGTCAAATTGGTCAATTTTGCATATGCCAAGAGTCTAGTTTACATGAAATAAAGCTTCAGAACCAACACGAGCCAAAATGGTGGGACCCAGGCCGCAATTTGCGGCCAATTGGATTAAATCTGCGGCCAGTTTGGGGAATTAGGGGCTAGGGTTTTGGGGTTAGCTTTCAGGGTGCATGCACATCTCTCTGTGTTTGCAAAATAATTTTCAGGAGTCTCGGGGTGATAGCAGATTCCATTTAACCCTCACAGATTCCATAATTTCCCGATATCGGCTTTTCTAAATCCGTATTCCGGGTTTCTAGTCTCTGGTTTAGGCCTGAATTCTAGCACTAGGGGGTTTATGTGGTCTCTACTGAGCTTAATTACACATTACAACCTAAAGTTTCCCTAAACCCTAACTAGAGTTTTCAAAGTTCACCCAAACCACATGATATCAGTTCTAATCTAACATGGGGGTAAAAGTAATGGAAATACCAAGCTAAAGGTTCAGAAAATATCTCATTTGGCAACTCAAGAATTTTCTTGAGTTGCTCAAAGTCCTCAAAATCTTCTCTTTCTTGGTCCATGGGGTAACTAGTGAGCTTGTGCATCTTTTTTGTGAAATGGGGTTTGGGTTTTGAAGTGTTTAGCATGAAGTTTTGGGGGAGATGAAGAAGGGAGGGAGAGAGCAGCAGCAGCAGCAGGAAGAAGAGGAGAGGGGAGAGGAATGAGTGAAAGAAATGATGAGGGAATGGCTCAAGACTTGGGTTGACCCTCACCCACTCTTTCTCTCTCTTAACCATACCTAATTCTTTACTCATTTCCTTTTTCTTTTCTATTTTCTTCTCACCTCAATAGTAACCCCAAAACAAGGCCATGCACCCAAAAATATGTAGTAAAAATGCAACAAGTGTTAATAAAAGATATGGTGTATGTTAGGACAAAATATGCTTAAAGCGCGATTAGCGATTTTTAATCGCGATTAGCACTAAATTAGCATATAATTAATCATAAAAACTTAAAATTGCATAATTCATATAAAACACACTCTTTTAATAATTTCTATAATTTTTCAAATTTTTCCTCATTTATCGGTATTTAATTATACCGCCTTATTTAAAATATTCAATATTTTATTATTAAATTATAAAAATTCCCCAAAAATAATATTTTATTATTTTGAATTGTTACAGCACTGGAGGAGTACAACCAGAAAATGCGGGCCCCAGTCACCCTCGAAGAGTTTCTTAACCATATCCTTGAGAACGGAGACAGTGATGATGATAAGGGAAATGACTCGTCAGAAGAACTCGAGAATTATTTAGCAAGTTGCCACATGCTTTCTCATTTGTCATTAAATGACGAAGAAACTCCCTCGGCGTTGGAAAGCAACGCAAAGGAACTGGGGGCAGGACCGGCGCCAAAATCTCCGGAACTGTTAGAAGACCCAATTCACAGGCTGCTAAACGAAGCTTTTCAAAAGAGCAGAGCTGATCGAGAACGTGAAACAGCCATATACGAAAAGGACAAGCATCGGCGTTCGGACAAAGAAGTCGCAGCGAGGAGGAGTCACAAAATACTCCAAACGAACCGAAATGTCTTTAAACTAACCGTTGCCTCCAAAATGTTTACAACGGACCGTAATGTCTTTAAACTAAAACGTCGCCTCAAACACGGCGATAATGGACCGAGACGTCCCTAAACTAACAACGGACCGAAGCGTCCCTAAACTAACAACGAACCGAAACGTTCTTAAACTAAAACCTCACCTCAAAAATGGTGATCTACAGACCGAAATGTTCTTAAATTACAACTTCGCCTCCAAAATGGTGATAAGGGACTGAAACATCCTTAAACTAAAATAACAGAGCCCAAATGCTCTCTTGTTGGATCTGAAACAAAAATGATCCTAACATCCTGTTAAGTAGATCTTAGTCTTAAATTGGACTAACGTATCCTTAACAAAAAACCAACCGAGCCCCCAACTGCTCGTATACATTTAAGTCGATTTTGATCTCAAAACGGATCAACGATCTTTAAATCAACCCAAACCAAAATCTAAGATATACGGATTTAGACTAATCCACGCCCTACAGGCTACAACATAAATTAGTCTCCGTATACAATCCACGGGCAACCAAAAATAAAACAAACACACACGACACGAAGTGAACTTCTGGAGCAGGAGAAAGTAGTTATCGCGATGTGATAACGTAATTAACTGCAGGGGCTTCCGCTTGGAGGGAAGAGCGTCCCCACAATCAAAAATCCCTCGCAAAACGAGGAGGAATCTGACAAAGTCTACTACAACGGCCGTATCCGTCCAAACCTCCGATACACGGTGCCATAAATCAACTTGGCATCTTCGGAGAGGCGGACAGATAAATCCAAATATTATCTGCCCCCAAAATTCAGGCCAGACGTCCTAACGTCCCGGTCGTGTCTTTCAGCAGTGAACAAACACCTCACCCTCCACCTAATTAAACCATTTAACTAAATGGTTAATACTAAATAATGAAGTGTATTCTTCTTGAAGTACCTTGCACAATTACAAGAATGCCCCTCACCGTATGTATATATATATATATATACACACTCGTATCCGTATTCTGAGAAAATACGAATACAATGAGACGAAAATAATCCAACATAATAATACTAGGATCCAGCTTAAACCAAAGCCCGCTAGTATTATCCGCCCGAATATCATACGTGCACAAGTACACGTATATGATCGAACCCTGCCGTAAAACCATACGGCCTCTACATCGTTTCGCCCGAAGCAAAGAACCCTCTATGTAGGACTCTAAAGACTTGACAGTAGGCCGGCAGTGCGTTACTGGATAAATCCATAACCAAAAGCATGTCAGCGGCACTAGCAGTATGTAACGGCTACCCGGGTACCTGTCGAAAAGAAAAGCCAACGAGCAAACTTATCCGGATCCCAACTGAGCCTATCCGTGACAATCTCCATACCGTCTGGTCTCTTCGTCTAAGAGTATCGCATACCAGATCTAGGGGGTGGTAAACGTCATACCCTAATAACCCGATAAATCGTGCTGATGCGGCTCAGGACCAATCCGGAAAACTACTAATCATCCTATTAGTAAATGCCAACTGCCTTGACCAAGGTCTTATGGTCCTAACCAATTGAACACAGTGCGATATCAACTCCCCATACCGGGAGAGACAAATCCTTGACAATCATTCACTGCCTCCATGTGGCTCGGGACTGCATCTAACCAAAACCTGTTTGCACGACTCAGTAGAGCCGTGGTAGGGTAGTGATCAAAGAACAGTGGGAATTTACACGAGATAAATGATGATCTCAGGTCCAAAGACTAACCTGTACACATGTCACAAGAGAACCGCTATCTGACGATAGGTATAATACCATCTAGATGTTCTCGGCGAGTTCGTTCAGTGTACTCACCCCAGTAAGCACCCGTATACAATCTTAGGTGATCACACCAATGGTTGTGGGACCAACCATCACCCCTTGTCGGGATCTAGAAACGTATACGCAAGTCTACTCTGGAGTATCAATGCCCGATCTCAATACTCCTGCGACTTAGAACTTTTAAGGATGTGCTTTAGACTACGTAGCTCCCACAAGTATGATCGTCATCATAACGCTGGTATTCAAGCAAGATCTACGGGCTTTATCAACATGTGGTCGATATATATAACATATGCACATGTTAAGATGAAGACAAACCATAATAGTATACTACTGTATCGAGTCTTTATCAATATGTGTAAACTGGATAAAACATCAAAAAAATACACATATCCTGACAAATACATCTCAAATAATATACTATATATAATTGAGCAAGATTGTCCTGTACATACATATCCCCAGCATCCATATGTATACATATACAATACTGGTCTCTAGGGCATACATATCCAACAGGAGGGACCCGGTGAAGTAAGAGGAGGCAGACAATGGCATAACGATGAGAAAAGAGCTCGGCTTGGCCGTAGTGGTGGTTGGTGAAGGCGGTGGGTGCTCGGTTAAGTTTTTGAGAGGAGGAAGATAAAATGAGGAGAAAGAGAGAGAGAGAGAGAGAGAGAGAGAGAGAAGGAGCTAGGGTCTTGGTTTTGAGGAGGCGGGCGGTTGCAAGATCATGGCCGCGATCGGGGGAGCACACGCGTGGAAGTCTCGATTGAAGGAGTCGTGGACGGTTGGATCGCAGGAAAAGAAAAAGTGGGAAGGAGAAGAAGGAGAAGGAATAAGGAGAAGGAAGGGGCCTGGGTGAAAAAGAAAGAAAGAAAGAAAAGAAAGAGTTAGGTTGCTAGTCTTGTGCTAGGTTTAGAGAAAAATAGAAAAGTGCAATTACCCAAATATTATACTACTAATATATAATGCTTACACTATTTAGATAAAATAGAAAAGAAAACTTGGAATAATACGAAATAATTTTATTCGAATATGGAAAATATTTACAAAGAAACTGGGTATTACACGCATCCCTGCTCGGAACGCTTCCAAGTACGGAGTAATCTCATTGCCCTATATTTGGTCTGCCCGTTCACCTTCTCTGGCCAGACGGAGCGAGTAACCAGAGGAAATATGGAAACGAGCTCGGATATCAGAAAACTCATCTGACCTGTTCAGCATCGAGGCCGCATCACGAGTATTCTCAATACGGATCTTAGGGGCCATTTTAGCCCCCCGAACAAGGGTATCACCGCCCCTTGGAGGCAAACCCGACGCAGAAGAAGAAGAAGAACTTCCTTGGTTATCAGAAGCCAGGGAAGATGAAGATGACCCACTGGACTCCGCTTCAGATGCTGAAGCCTCATCGCCTATGTAACACCCTAGTTCATTTATACCAGTTCTATTTTGAGTATTTCTTTATTTATGGTATTTTCCTGATTTACTGTGTTTTTGGTGCGAATAGTGTATTTGACATTTGTATTTGCATCTGACCCGACCCGCTTGCTGGAAACCCGTCTTGATTCCTGCTTATGATTTATTATGGCTTGTTATGTGGATCCGTGCATTTTCATTTTTTGTTTTATATTGCATACTGGCATTATATCTGGCATCTGCATTTTTTATATAACATTTAAAGTCTAATAAATTATTTTAAAAATATCTAGCATGGCCTGCATGATACTCCTGACCCTGTGGTAGCATCCGCACCTCGTGTTCTCGTCCCGTTCAGAGAAACGGACTCGTTTGGATGGCTATGTGCACGTGCGTACCTCCGTTCTGGGGGGTATGCATTTTCGTTACCCGGATATCCTATTTTAATATTTGTCGACACGTATATTATCCGTATTTTAAAACTTGATTTTTAGACCTGACCCGGGCGTGTTTTGGACTATTTTTGTATTAACCAAAATATCAAATTTTATTAATAATATATTTTTCTATATTTAACCGTTAAACTTTTATACTTATGTTTAAAATTTCGTAAACGACAAATATTTTTAAATTTTTTAAAGAAATCTTTTCTTAACAGAACACACACTCACACAGATAGGGGACGTTCACTGGATCTCTCGGATCGTCAGCGACGAGCACGGGTCCGGCGGGTGATCACCAGCAACAAGAAGCAATATCAAGAAAGCGAAATAAGAAAGAAGAAGGAGGGGAAGAAAGGGGCTGTGGTTTGAAGGGTGTAGGAGAGAGAATTAGGAGGAGATGGAGACGGTGACGATGGTGTGAGGTCGTCGGGGTTATCGGAGCTCCGGCGATGGGTGTGCAGGTGAGGCCGGGCTCGGTTTGGGTTGAGAGTGATGGTGGTTGTGGTGATGGGAGGAAGCGGAGGAAGAGAGGAGAAGGTGCAGAGGTGGTTGAGGAGGAGGCGAAGGGGAGGTGTGGAGATGAAGGCGACGGAGGTGACAACGGAGGTGATGGGTTTCTTGGGTTGTCATGGTGGGTGTGCAGGGTTCTTAGGTTGAGAAGAGAAAGGAAGTGGAGAGGAGAAGGAGGAGGTGATGATGATGTGGGGTTGAGAAGCGAGGTTGAGGGAAGATGAGAGGCAGCGGCTAGGGGGGTTAGGGTTTCTCGTCGCGGGGGTGCAGTGGGTTTTAAAAGAAGAAGAAGAAAAAGAGAAGAGGGATGTGACAGTAGCGAGAGAAGGGAGGTGATGGGATTCATGGTGAACAGGAATCGCGAGAGGTGAGAGAGAGAGAAAGAGAGAGAGATAGAAAAAGATATCGAGACCCGTCCCGCGTGCCGTGTATGCATTGTGACGATTACCCGATGTCGGACATGTCGTACGCACCCGTCGTGTGTTCCGCTCAGGCAAGTTTATCTTGCTATATGCTATACTACTATATTTTGCGTTCATGCGAATAATAATATTACATATTGTTTAGTTATACATCTATATTACAATTTTACAGTTTTTCGATACCAGTATGCATCCATACCGTTATTTACATATCTAGTCACATGCAAGTTTATCTTGCTACATGATATGCATCTTATTTTGCATCCATATGAATAAAAATATTACATGTTGATTGCATTATACATCCATATTAAAGTTTTACTGTTTTCGGATACCTGTATACATCCATATCATCTATTATATATGTAGCTGCATCTACAGATTATATTAATTCATATTATTGTTACATTAGTATCCCATGCTTGATAATGTGCATCCTACATAGTCTTGGAGCTGTAGTTGTAACCCTGATAGATATTTGTGCATCCATATTTTATTGTGTATCCATACCATTAATTCTATATATCTAGTTGCATGCCATATTATATTAATTCATTTTATTGTTACATTAGTACCCCATGCTTGATAACGTGCATCCTACATAGTCATGATGTAACCCCTGATAGATATTTGTACATCCATGCTTTTATCGTACATCCGTACTTTTACCCTGATTCAATACTTGCTAAATTTTACTGTTTGGCACCCATTTGATACACTGTACACTACTTGACCTGACCTGATACACCGCTACTTGACATGTTACCTGATCCTGTCTCTAATGCCGACAATCCTGACATGTTGTCCTGACGGACATATCTTATTGTCTGCATAGACAAACCTGTACCTGCTTGTTCCTGTGTTGGCATTAGCTCCAGATTTATCAATACCTGACTTGAACACATAACTTGGAAGTAAAGGGAAATCAATGATGAAACCTGACTTGTAACTTGACAGTTCGATACTTATACTGATCAGTTTTACGGGCTAGGCCAGCCCCGGGATGCTGCTGCTGACATCATTCATCTGTACATGTTTCCTATTTAATGCCTAGCGGCATGTCTCGGATTTCAGCCCGAGAATCTGGACCGTGGTCCCGGGTACGCACGGGATACTATTGAGTTATATCGACGATTCATTAAATTGATTTCACAGACTTGCGAGTAGTTAACCCAGTAGCTTAGTTCAGATTACTCACCGTACGTCACATGTGCTTATACCCTGCATTGTTCCTTATTCATGTTACTGTTATACACTCATTACTGTTACTACTCATGCCTGCATATCTTGTTACCTCCTGATTATATTTTATTGTTTGATATTATGACGCACTGACGTCTGGGTTTTGCATGGTCCAGATCCTCTATCTCTGTCGCAGGCCGTTCAGGAGTATTTCAGCCAACAGGCCGAGCAGTGAGGATCCTGTTAGTATCTAGTTGGTTTAGTTTTATTTTCGTACTTCCATTCCTGATGTGAGCCCGCATTTGGGACGTACTTTCTAGATGTTATTGTTATTTGGATTTATTGCTTCCGCATATTATTTCTTGACTCTTTTATTCTGGCATATGAACATGTACTAGATAGTTTATTTTATTTCTACTGTTCTTGATATCTTATAGACAGCCGTAATGTGACTGTGGAGGGATGGTTTCTAGCCACAGGTAGCATGGTTGGCTCCGTCACGTGCCGATCTTAGCGCACTCTGGGAAGCGGGACGTGACAGCCTGACTCAACCCTAACTACATTTACTAAAACATTAGAGGAAGACATCTGACCTGATTCAAGGGAAGAGTGGCTGAGGATGGATTTTGACTGGGGATCCGACCTAAAGGATAAAGTGCCAAGCAATCCTTAGATGATAGGAGGCAAGTGAAGCGAAGGTGTTTCCTAAAGATAGGCCTCCACTATTTATACACTTAGCAAAAGCTATCCGACGGTCCAAGTCCACTCCAGCCAGAATGAAGCGTCACACCCCACCATCCCGATAACGTCATGCGGTAACCAACCATTGGGTGTTTCCCCCTCATGCGGATCCAACCGCCGGAAGCGACGTCTTGCAATCCACCACCCAATTATGGCCACGTGGCACAAAATCGACGGCTTGAACAAGCGAAGCGACGTCTCTATTATGGCGCCACCCTTTCACTGATCCGCTGACGTCATCGAGAATACATACGAAAATTAAGACGCGCGGTAAAATGCCACGTGGATCCGGAGATCGAAGAGACACGACCGCCAAACGCCACGTCGTTTCCGGACAATCCACTGCGAAGAATGCTCGGCATCAAGCTGGACAGAGAAAACCGAGCAAACTACCCTCGACCCGATCTATAAATAGGTCGGAACGAGAGTGGAGGGTTAATGATGTACTCGTAAGTGGGATTTCCCCGGATCACGACACGTAGCGGATGGCATGTCATCCACGTAAGCCCGCTAGATTCCTAAGGGCTGCAGAGCAAGAATAAGTATGATGCATGTGGGACATTCCTCGGCACCTCGCCTCCGAGGTTGCGCCCGACCTTTCAGATAACCTCTCCGGAGCACGCCCCCCTTCGGCTGACCGTCAGTCAATAGTTCGTTTCCGAGCTATCCTATAGCTGAGAATTCTCAACTCATTTGCTCGTCTCCAAGCTATCCTATATCTGAGATTTCTCAGCTTTCCTATTTGCTGGGAGCATGGAGTCCGAGCACCCCCGTAATGGCTCCGTGTATCTCGCCACGACGAAATCTCCGTCGCTCCACGTCCCACATCCCGCGCTAGCATATCTCACCATTAATGAGTGTATTCCGCCATCCACGCAAACGTGACGCTGGGGTGTAACGAACGACGAGAATCTCGTATCGGCTTGCTTCAGACAACCGCTATATAAACCTCTTTTTCAGATGACTCAGGTAGCTCGAACCCATTCCAATACATCGCTACAATGCCCTAATATTTCTCGGTACTTACTTGATCGTCAGAGGGTCCTACAGTGGTTTCTCATTCCGGGACTTCCTTTGCAGGTAGTTTGACGTCAACAACAATCAACAACCCATTAAGATCCACAAGCTCAACCCTCATCCTAAATATCAACCGTTCAGCACCACTGGCAACAAGATCGATGGAGAACAACAACTGAAGAAGGTTTCGAGCTCCATCAGTTCCAAAAAGCCAAAATCCTACAACTAAACACCGACTTTGTCAATCTTATGAAATTTGTAGGATTCCGCACTCCAAACAGTGCAAATCTATGGCAAAACCTCCAACCAACCCAGCCCTTCAGACGTTCACTGCACCTTCCAACAGTTACATCCACGTGGCAAAAACATGACGCGACAGCAATGCCACGTTGCTTTTCCCTGGGGACCACCACCCTCCTATTTATATAACCAAAATAATCAATCAAAATATAAACAAAAAAAGAAAGAAAAGGAAAAAGATCCCCATTTCTCGACGAGGTAATAATCTCTCTCTCTATAAAAAAAATCTCTTTGGATCTGCAGCAAATCACTGAATCTCTTCTCTCTCTCTCTATAAAATTTCAATTTTTATTTATAATCATCAGGTGAAAAGTCGCCGTCTGTTTCTATAGAAATCGGAGGCAACCCGTTTCGTCTTCGCTGCCTCTCTCGCGCTCCGAGATCCCCGATCTCAAGGTATATTTTCTCTCTCAATTTTTGATTCTATTTATTTTAATTTTTCTTCATGAGCTCGCGATTTTTGATCCTTATGACAAATTGAAAGGTGATTTATTCTTGATCTGAGATCATCAATTTGCGATTTTGAAAATTCTAGATCTTTGGTTTTTTGATATTTTGAGAGAGAATTGAATTAGAAGAACAGATTATAACTTAAAATGGAGTAATTATTGTTAAAAATCGGATTTTGTTATTACTGGTTCAGATAATTGGAAAAAACGAATTGGGGTTGACTATTTTTTGTCCTTTGTAATTTGATGAGTTTACTCATATTCAGCTTCTAAATGAAATGAATCAGGGTTGTCATTTTATTTTTGGATAAATTACAGTAAAATAACTTAGTTTTTCTCATAATATGCTTTCTTACAGCAAAATAACTTAAGTGAGGGTATTTTAGTGAAAAGAAATCCGTTGAAAACCATGACGATTTAGGGTATTTTAATTTTTTTTATATGGATCGCAATGTAACTGGATATCTTTTCTCATGTTTAGGTTTAGTAATTTCCAGGCTATGTTGATAAGTTTGTAAATGCATGCAGCGCCATGCATGCAATTCATTTGGTCTGTTGGATGTTAGTTTACATAAATATAGCCATGTAATATGACTATAGCAGATGACCCTAGTATTTAAATGTTGAGATAACCAGGAGTCATCCATTATCAAGAATGGTAAGCTTGTTGCGTATGCTTGACATTTTTTAAAAATAAAATAAAAATAGTTTGATAATACCGAGCTGGCAAAAAATGTCTAGCTACTGTGCTCTACCTGAGGGTAGATTTTTTTGTATTAAGTAATTTTCTCTTATGTTTGAGAATACTTAGAATTTTTAGAATTTCAATTATCATGTGTAGTGAGGTTAACTGCTTGTTGAATTCAATTCTGTTTTATCGAGCTTAATCATGCACATTTATCGTATAAAAGAAAAAAGAATTGAAATGCACAAGGAATTTAGCTTGTATGCTCTACCTAAGAACTTAAATTTGTTGCGTCGATGAATACTGTAGTATATTGAAAGCCTAGATTCATGCTTCAATCTTTGTGGCATGCATGGGTTCGCTTGTTTCGAGATGGACGAATTACAATTTTTGAGGCGTTTTACAAGTTGGTAAGATTTTTAAAATGGTACAAATTTTTCGGCTTAGATCGTTTTTTAATATAGAAAATTACCATTATTGTATAATATTAATTTGTCTACACACCTCTCTATAAGAGAGACAATTGCAGTTAGGGCCAACCACAGTTAATGAGTTGGGCCCACATGCCTATCTTTCATAGTAGATAACAGTCCGATATACATAGCTAGATTAAAATTGACTTATTATTTTTTAGTTAGATTCATATTATAGAAATTTCACGTGTTTGAATGGTTTATACCTTCAATGTATATCCCAAACTAGAATAAAGTAGGAGGGTGGCATTACACAGCAGACTACTAGCATTGACCTTAGTGAGTATTCTATAAAATATCCAACTTCAATTATTTGGAATATGATTGGTGTGTGTTTTTGTACTTCGGTAGCGGCCTGTATTATATGTTCAACGTCATGTTTACCTTTTCATTAAAAACTCTAGAATGAACTTGGAGAGCCTTTTTTGGATATAAACTTAGAGAGCTTTACCCAATGAAAGTCGAGTTAACTAACACGAAATAATAATTCTCTGGTATGTGGTTTATGAATCAAATGAAGCTGGAAAACCAGCATGCAACATTATGAATTGGGGCAAATAGGCTCATAGCTACATGCATTGTGTTAGATTGCAAACTATGTGCCTTCCCAAATATTAAATTGGAATTTGATGCACCCCTAATACATTTAAATATTGTACCACATCCACCAGGGATCAAACACAGCATGTAGAATTTTTTTTTAGGTGGATTAAAAGAAGTATCCATGGGCAAAACCCCAAGTTCTGACTGATATAAGGGGTGATCAACTAGTGGGGAAGTGTTAATAGTTGAAAATAATTATTCTTATTCTCACCATTGCCCATGCTAGTTAGCACTTTACACACGGCCGTATGCTCCATGGCATATGAGTATGTTTTCACAACCAAGGGGCAAGGCTAGAGTGACAAGAGGGAGATAATGAGGCAAAATTTTCTGTTGACACTTGCATCCTATTGGAAGTGCATTCTATACTTGGATCGAGACACAAATGAATGCACCAATCATTGAAAACGACTTGCTCCTTGCCCACAAAAGGATCAAGTCTAGTTCTCAAATGTATAAAGAATTTTAGTTCCTTGATATAGATCAGGTAACCCAAGAACATGTGATTCCAACATTATGATAATCAAGAGGAAGTGAGATTATCATTTGATGGCTTTGGAACCAACTACCGTATTATTTCCACTATATACTACTAGACTGGCGCATGAATGAAAGAAGAGATGAAAGAGAAAGGGAGAGGAGCAAAGTCAGCCCAAGCAGACAGCTGTGGAAGGTGCACCACAATAGATGTAAATGTAAGGGGAAGGTTTTGATAACCCCTAGTCACTCTTGTACTAGGTGGGGCAGCCCATCCCTTCCAACTATGAGGGTGGGCCGGTATCACCCTAAGGGTGCAGGTGTGAGTTCCATGTCGTAGACTCCCACCACTTTGTAGCTGCTGTTATGATTGTTTTTGTTGATAATGCCGATGGTGGAAAATAATATGGTTGTCTGAACTTCGAATCTGAATGAAGAAGAAGATGATGATGATGTTCCTGTCGGCGGGTGAAATGTTGGTTAGGTAAGCTGATTCACTGAGATTAATGATTGGAGAAGATTGATTCTTGCTGAAAAGTGAATGCAGAACATAATGGTAGATGTTGATTATTGGCTAGGATGATTAAAGATGATGATAATCTTGTTTGAAAAGAAATGAAGTTATGGAGTTGGTTTTTCTTTTTGTCTCCTTTCTAGGAGGAAGAAGCATGAAGAGAAGAACCATAGGCTTTATTATAATGTTAGACTACTACTTTTGCACGTGTGATGCACATTTGTATTCAATTAAAGGTTTGGTGTTGGATATATCATCATAACTAAAAGTCGCTAAAAAATTATTATCTTAACTAGAAGTCTATAGAAACTTCTTCAAGTTTTTGTCTATGATGCTAACATATACTCATGTGCACTGCATGTTCAAAAACTCGATGTATCTTAGGAGTAAGGGTTTCCCCCCTCATTTTTCAGAATGTTTTATTTCAAATAATTGTGAGAGTTCCACATGCCACCCCTCCTCTTCTGGTTATAATAGCAGAAATGAGAAAGCCATCATACTATTATGAAGGAACCACCTTTATTTCTACATATGTTTCGATTTATTCTGATAAATCCAAATCGTCAATCTAGCCACATCAGAATAAAGTAGAGTAATAACTCTATATCACATCAAGATAATAAATGAACACCACTTATTTTCTCATGATGACTGTAGTGCTCCACATATAAAATAATACATGCCGCTAAGGGGATTATCTTCATGCTTGATGTCAATGCAGGGCAACTGCCTAATCATATGAGATTTGGGGAGAAGTGATCTCCAATTAGGTGAAAATTTGGGAATCTAACCCTCGAGTAATAATACGCATATATCCCCATTTGATTTTACATTACTTTTGGCATGTCATACCTCAACATCTCAATTTCTCTTACACGTGTAGCAAAAACCAAAAATCTAGCGTTAGCTGCCTGATTTGTTTTGTTAGGTATGTTATTGGAAGACATATCTTACTGTCTCTGTAATATAGAACCGCCAAAAATAATGGTTACTGCCAAGTATCATTTATCTTCTTTTAAGTTGATTTGTTTATTTTTATATTCTCAGGATTTGATTCCTGTGCGAATTTTTCTACAATGGGTGTGGAGATATTGGGTGCTGACACCACATCGAAGCAGGTTGAAGTTGCTACTGAGATGGACAGCAAAGCCTTGTCAAATCTAGAGAAGGAACTCGATGAACCAACAAAACCTAATTCAACCTATAGTTTGAATGCAATGACTGAGAAGACAAAAGAAGATGTTATTCCGGCTAATTCCAATGTCCCCAAGAATGCTATGGATGAGTGGCCTGAACCAAAGCAAATCCATTCCTTCTACTTTGTTAGAATCCGCTCACATGAAGACCCAGAGCTGAGAGCAAAGATTGAGCAAGCTGATAAAGACCTTCAGCGGAAGAATCAAACCCGCTTCCAAATAACTGAAGCGTTGAAGGCAAAAAGGGTGGGGTATATCTTATGGTTCAGGAAACAGTAGTTAATTTTGAAACAAAGTATAACTAGAACCTTCCCCCCCCCCCCCCCAAATTTCTCTCATTAAAAATTTGAAGGGTTAATTGCATAAAACCTTCTCGTAGTCAACCCTGTGTAGCAAAGCCCCCTCCTGATTTATTAGCGCAAAGACCCCCTTTGCCCATTGATCAAAATCCCAGAAACATTCAAATTCAACTTAAACAATACATTTAATTTACATCTAGAACTTATTTGTGCTGTTTATAGTGAAGTTTTTGCATGAATTTTTGGGTTTTGTCCGATGAAGAGTGGTTTTTTTTGAGTTAATAAATCATTTAAGGCGTTATGCGTGTTGTAAGAGGTAAAATATTTGAAAACAGGGGAAGGGGGGATTATGCAATTAGCCCAAATTTTTATTGAATGCAATTTGAAGCGGAAGCCTTGATGTTTTACCGGTGCAAAAACGAGAAGAAATCAATCAGCCCAAGCTCAAGAGAGTCGGTATTCTGATATGAATGTCTTTTGTCTTTCTGCAGTCTCAAAGATCGAATCTGAAATCACAGCTCCAGCCTTTCCTTGCTGAGAAGAGAAAGCACAACACAATTATGGATGAGAAGAGGAAGGAAATGGAACCTCTGAGAGAGGATTTGCACAAGTTTCGAACTGCTAACAATGCTGCAAGAGAGAGAGGCATGGGATTATGTTCTTCAGAAGAAGAGCTTAATCATGTTGTAAGAACGAACTAAAAACATTTTTTTTTTGCGCACTATTACTTTTGCTCTAGCTCTAAACGTGACTCTCACCGCAATATGAACAAAAAAACAGATTCAGAGCTTGCATTATCGCATACAACATGAAAGCAACACCTTAAACGAGGAGAAACAACTGCTCAAGGAGATTAAACAGCTTGAAGCGACGAGAGAAAAGGTTATTGCTAATGCTGCGATGAAAGTGGAAATTGAGGACTCAAAAGGTCAGAAAGTAGCAATCCAGGACAGGGTTAAAGTAAGCTCACTGCATTCCTTGAAAATTCATTAGGAAATATTTAGGCTACTTTATTAATTTTCTTGATCATCTTATCTGCACTCTTTTGCAGCTACTAGGTGTTAATATGGATGAAGTTAGAAAGGAGAGAGAAGCTGTTAAGGAACAAATCAAGCAAATGGATGATGAAATCAGTGTCGTAGAGGTTGATATAGTGTCACTAGAGGAGGAACTAAAATCTGCTACTGAGAGAAGGGACAAGGCATATGAAACCCTGAATGCTTTGAGAAAAGCACGCGATGAAGTGGTACATGATATTCTTCTTCCTTTTTTTTAACAGCTTTAGGATATGTTGTCAAGGAGCTATGCATACCATCAAGTATCTTCACATGTATGTAGATGCAGTTAGTTAGAGGAAATGCTATATCCTAACAGTTATACATTGACTGTGGTGGGGATCAAGAACCCCCTTAAACCTCGAAAAGGGACACTGAGGCTTTAGGCGGTTCCAGCCGAACCCAACCTACTTCACTTTACACATCAACAATAAGGGTTTTGCTAGCTGAAGAATACAGAAGATGCACAATTCAAATCTCTCTCGCACTTCCTCTTACTCTCAGTGGGAGGCAACTAAACCTCATAAAATTCTACATGTCATGCTAGCCCTAATCCCTCACCCCGCTTAGTTGCATATGAGGAATGTATATGCTCTACAAACCTTAGAACTACATTAATCAGTTGGTAGCGCACTCCAACAGATGGGTCCCACACTAGGTAGTGCTCAATCAGATAGGAATCACTACCCTTAATTTTCTTTAATATTTTCTTCTCCATTGCAGAATGCATGTTTCTACCAAAACAGATCCCTTTTGAACAGTGCCAAGGAGCTTGCTGCGAAGAAAGATATATCAGCATTGGAAGAGCTTTGTAACAATGAGGTTCGTTTTCTCGATAACATTACTCTTCTAGAGTTGATTAAATTTTTTTTAATGGATTTTCAATAGAATAACGATCTTTCTTTCTTTCTTTCTTTTTCTTTTTGGTGGATATTCGTAGGTAGATAAATTCATGTCTCAATGGAGCAGCAACAAGGCTTTTAGAGATGATTATGAGAGACGCATATTAGGATCTCTCGATGGCAGGCAGTTAAGCAGGGATGGTCGTATGAGGAACCCAGACGAAAAGCCAATTATTGTACCAGCTACCAAGTTAGAGACAGTGCCCCTTGAAATTACTCCAAAACAAGTGAAAAAGGCAGTTAATCCCCCTTTGTCACAAACTATTACTGTCTCAACTAACGGAACTGATGGCGAAGAGCTCACAAAATCAACTCAGGCAGATATTGGAGGAAACACGAGCAGCAAAGAGGAGTTGGGAGAAGCTAATGAATATGAACCATCCAAGGAGTTGTCAAAACCTAAGGAGATGGACCCTGTGAAGCTGAAGCAGATGAAAAGAGAGGAGGAAATTGCAAAAGCTAAATTGGCTTTGGAACGGAAGAAAAAGTTGGCAGAGAAAGCAGCAGCGAAAGCAGCAGCGAAAGCAGAAAAGGAAGCCGAGAAGAAACTGAAGGTGAGTTTTAGAATATAAAAATATATAACTTAACCTCACCCAAGTTAAAGAGTTTTGGTGCATAAAATTTCTACTAATTTGTGCAACCTTTTAGATGGTAGTAAAGCAACCTGAGTTCCAATTCCAACACAGACTTAAGATGAATGGCGCAAATTGTAGGTTCCAACAAAATGGGTGCTAAAACTACATCACCCAGTGCTCACTGCAACCAAAAAGTTTTAATGCTGCAAAATGCCATTTTAACTCAAACAGCGGGGTTTAATGTAGATACTAATTTTGACCTACATTAAAAATACAGGATCAACTACACGGGTGGTTTATGCAATTAATATATAAAAAGGGTTAAGCGCACAGACACCCCCCCTTTTTCCCCTCCCTCCCTCCCCCTAGTTTAGCACTTGTACCTTGTAAAGTAACACATATGCTACCTCTGCTTGTTGATGAAAACCCTAAAAAGACGCAAAATCAACTCTAAACAACTCAAATATTTGTCTAATGTAAATATAGAACTTTTTATTTCAGAAAAATGAGTAGAATATGAGTGTTTTTCAAGGTCTTGATTTCTAGGAAATCACTTGAGAGAGTATATAAGTGCTATACGGGGGAAACTACGGAGGGCTGTTGTGCAAGAAACCATTAAAAATAAACCCAATTGTTTAGTTAACATGTGCGTAGCGCACATGCATACTAGCCTGGCATCTCTTTCACCAAACACCCAAAGTTGTGGTCGATAGATCTCCGCTACTGGGGTCAAGGTTGACCGGTTAACTAATATATTTTTGTATTCTTGAAGTGAGTATTGATTCCAAATCCTTTTAACGGATTCACTCCAACAATTGCTCAACACATAGGCCGTGACTTCTTTATCTCCTTGTAAACATCTCCTTGTAAAATCTCAGCAAAAGGAGAAGAAAGCGAAAAAGAAGGCTGGGACAACCGAACCTGATCTGCCATCTGAATCAACTGAGGACGAGATGAAGACTGAAGAACCTGAAAAAGCCAATGAGAAGCTCGAAAATCCAATTTCAGAACCAAGTAATGAAAAGCCGAAGGTGAACGTTAGATACAAGAACCGTCCAAAAGTTAATGATCAACTCCCGAGGGTCATCCTCAAGAGAAAGAAATCAAACTCATATGTCTATTGGGCTGCTTCAGCCGTGATATTAGCTCTGGTGCTTGTGGCAGCAGGATACTACTTTGCAAAAATCTGAGAAATGAGATGATTAAGCTATAAGTAGAACATGTTGAGAAATTTTGCGGCAGAAGAGCGTTCAGGTATTAACTTGTGATCTTCTTTATGTCATGCTGTTGTGGTAAGCATGCCACTTTTTAAATTAGGAGACCTGCATGGTTGTCTCCTTTCCGATATTTTACTATGATATGTTCAAACAATGGTGAGGATATCAATAATACTGTGAGCAGGCAACTGGCTGTCACTGTATTAGAACCATATGAAAGGTGGTTTGTTTAATTTTTGTTTTGAGGATTAAGTATGAAGTTTTTCTTTGGAGGAGTTTGGGAAAATTCATGGAACCGACCAATGTTAGCAAATCACCTGGAAAAAAGTCATATTTTGATTATAATTTTCAAGATAGGGAATATAAGTGTCTACAGAAATTTCCTGCAATGGCAAGATATGCAACTCGGGTTTTCACTTTAATGCAAAAGATTTTTGATTTTGCAAAATAAAGCTGTATATGGATTTATGAATAGTATGTTTGATATGTGTCCTTTTAATATAGGAAATTTCTATGATGCAGATGTATATTCTGGCTTAGCTATAATTAAATTTTACTGAAACTAGAGTTCAAGCTTTCATGTAAAGCAATGAGCTGAACATGGGCATGTTTGGATAGCTTTAACCCAATGGATTTTAGATCAATATTCTTTTGTTTCCAATAGATTAGCTCACTCTTTCAAAAGTGGTTTGAATGGCGATTTTCCACATTAATCCAGAGGCTTTAAGAATACCAAATATGGTTATTCCTGTGAAGCTAATTTTTTTTATTCCTCTCTCCCTGTCCTTGTTCTTCCTTTTCAAGATTTTTTTTCTTCTTTGTATTTTATTTCTATCTTCGATAAAAAAACTTCTCAATCACCTTTCCTTCAATATATCATCTCTTGCATCCTTATCTCTCTTCTCCTTTTTATTTTCTTAAATTAGAAATCGCATTATGAGATGGGTTGTATGGTAAAACAAATAATAAATTGTTTATAAAAAGAACCATAAGAGAGATTTTCAAGTTAATTTGAAAGAGAGAGAGAGGAGATTCTCAAGTTAATTTGTTTGAAAGATTTTTTGAAATCAATATGTCGAAATTGAGAAAATAAACATGACGATAGGTTGTGAAAATTAAGAAGATAGGTTGTGAAAATTAAGAAGAAAATTGAAGAAGAAGATGATGTGTGGGGGAAATTGGGAGATACAATAAAGATAATAATGGATTGTGAGAATCGAATAAAAATTGAGATAGGTTGTGAAAATTAAGAAGAAAATTGAAGAAGAAGATGATGTGTGGGGGAAATTGGGAGATACAATAAAGATAATAATGGATTGTGAGAATCGAATAAAAATTGAGAAAGACGACGATAGATTATAGAATTGAAGAAAAATTAAATTGGAAGAAAATGAGTTATAAAATTGATTTAAAAAAATAAAAATGAGTTGGAAGAAAATATGTTTTGAAATCGATAAAATATTGAGATGGAAGATAATGGATTGAGAGACTAGACGGCAACTTCACATTTCTGCTATGGCATCAAATATGCTAACTTTATTTTTTCTTAATTAAACATTCATAACATGAGTTAGCTGGCTGCCTTGGGTTTTTTTGTTAGATTGATAATCTGAGAGCATCTTGCTGAAATTTAATCAAACGTTAAAATGAAGTCATCAAACCACGTAATCAGCTGTGCATGGCGATCAACAACTCCCAAGAGTCATTCTGAAGATAGAGAAACCAACGAGCAATAGCTCCGTTGTGTCGATATGACACTTTCTTTCTCGGGAAGTGATGGAGGTCTTTTTCGGGTCTCCATCAGATGTTGTCTTCCGTCGGTCTTCCGGTGAATCTTGGAGGTGATCTCCTGTCGCGTGTGGGTCTCAATGGGTTTTGAGGAGTTTGCGCCGAGTACCTGCAAGGAAGTCCCGAGATGGTTTGGTACCACCGAGAACTCTCCGACGATCAAGTTAGCACAAGATCCGAGCAGAGTAATGGCTAAGTGGGGTAAAAAAAGCTTACTTGATCCCTCTGTAATGGGGTTTATATAGTGGCGGCAGTACGCAGTAGCAGGCGCGAGAATCTTACCGGCAGTTACGCTCCCGACGTCACGCCCGCATAATAAGCAGATCGCCCGTTAATGGGGTCGTGATGGCGTGGAACGTGGGATATTTCCGGTGGAGAATCCGCGCATGACGAGATTTGCGGAGCGGCGGTCACGCCTGTGAGTGGTGGAGTTGGTCGGTCGTAGGGACCGAGGAAGATGGCATCGGCGGAGAGCTCGGGAACGAGCGGGAGGGCCAAGGCATCTTGGTCCTATGGTAGCTCGGGACGAGCTGAGAGGCCGAAGAGGCCAATTTGCAGAGGGTTCTGAGGAGAGCCAGCTTGTGCTTGCAGATCGGGTACAGGGGTGGCCTGGTCGGACCCTGCAGGCCTTTTCTTCAAAGTTCTGGGACACGTCATCTGCCACGTGTCCTGACCTGGGAGATCGCCAATATAGAGCATCATCATTAGCCCCCCACTCTTGTCCCGACCAGCTGGCGGGTCGGGTCAAGAGTGGACCGCCGGGCCGCCCGGGGTGAGCTCCCTCCTAACATTTCGTCGGGACGCTTTCCCGGGCTGTCAGTTGTCCTTTCTGCCAGCGAATCAGGATGAGATCTCTGCATTTAAGGATGGTGCGCCGGTTCGTGCGTTCTGTCATCGAAGCGACGGTCCACGTGTCAAGCGTCGGTTGGCCGACGCGACGCATGCAGACCTGTGGAGTCTGTTGGGCAGGAGGATGCCTGCTGGGGATGACCGAGCAGGGAAGCTGCTCGATTGATCTTGGCGAGGGCTTTGATCCCTGTCGGTTGTGGTAGGAAGCTACCAACTGGAGATAGTGGAGCAAGGGTCGGGCTCGAATGTCTCTGGGAGGACTTTGATCCTTAGCGTTGGAGGGGCCGTAGGAGGCCTGCTAAGGATAACCGGGCAGTGAGGCTGTGCAGTTGCCTCTTGGCGAGGGCCTTGATCCCTGACGTTGCGAGTAGGGAAGCTACCGGCCTGGGATAGCCGAGCGGGGAAGCCGCTCGGCTGCCTCTGGGAGGACTTTGATCTTTAGCGTTGGAGGGGCTGTAAGAAGCCTACTAAGGATAACCGGACAGTGAACCTGCGCAGTTGCCTCTTGGCGAGGGCTTTGATCTCTGGCGTCATGGGTAGGCAACTACCAGCCGAGGATGACCGAACGAGGTAGCCGCTCAGATGCCTCTTGCGAGGGCTTTAATCCCTGGCGTCATGGGTAGGGAGCTACCAGCCGGAGATGACCGAGCAGGGTAGCCGCTCGGCTGCCTCTGAGGAGGGCTTCGATCCTTAGCGCGGGAGGGGCTGTAAGAAGCCTATTAAGGATAACCGGGCAGTGAAGCTGCGCGGTTGCCTCTTGGCGAGGGCTTTGATCTCTGGCGTTGTGGGTAGGCAACTACCAGTCTGGGATGACCGAGCGGGGTAGCCGCTCAGATGCCTCTTACGAGGGCTTTGATCCCTGGAGTCATGGGTAGGGAGCTACCAGCCGGAGATGACCGAGCAAGGGTCGGGCTCGGTTGCCTCTTGCGAGGGCTTTGATCCTTCAGGACGAGGACCGAGCAGGGTTACTGCCCAGTGCCTCTTGGCGAAGACTTTGATCCCTGTCGGTTGTGGTAGGAAGCTACCAGCCGGGGATAGCCGAGCAAGGGTCGGGCTTGACCGCCTCAAAGGAGGACTTTGGTCCTTAGCACGGGAGGGGCTGTAAGAAGCCTACCAAGGATCCTTGGCCGAGCAGGGTTACTGCCCGGTGCCTCTTGGCGAGGGCTTTTGTCCTGAAGGATAGCCGAGCGAGGGTCGGGCTTGACTACCTCTGGGAGGGCTTTTGATCCCTGTCGGTTGTGGTAGGAAGCTACCAGCCGGGGATAGCCGAGCGAGGGTCGGGGTCGACTGCCTCTTGGAGAACTTTTTGATCCCTGGCGTTGTGAGTAGGGAAGCTACCGGCCAGGGATAGCCGAGCAGGGTAGCTGCTGAGCTGCCTCTAAGGAGGACTTTGATCCTTAGCGTTGGAAGGGCCGTAGGAGGCCTGCTAAGGATAACCGGACAGTGAAGCTGCGCGGTTGCCTCTTGGGAAGGGCTTTGATCCCTGGCGTTGCGAGTAGGGAAGTTACCAGCCAGGGATAGCCGAGCAGGGCAGCCGCTCGGCTGCCTCTAAGGAGGACTTTGATTCTTAGCGTTGGAGGGGCCGTAGGAGGCCTGCTAAGGATAGCCGGGCAGTGAAGTTGCGCGGTTGCCTCTTGGCGAGAGGTTTGATCCCCGACGTTGCTAGTAGGGAAGCTACCGGCCAGGAATAGCCGAGCCGGGTAGCTGCTCGGTTGCCTCTAAGGAGGACTTTGATCCTTAGCGTTGGAGGGCCGTAGGAGGCCTGCTAAGAATAACCGGGCAGTGAAGCCGTGCGGTTGCCTCTTTGGTGAGGGCTTCGTATCAAAGACAGAACTCTATTTTCAATGTTCCGACGTTCCCTCATTGGTATAACTTGAGCTTCTCGGCGTTGTAAGGCCGCGGGAACTTGCGTCCGTCCGCGTCTTGTAGGAGATAGGCTCTGCCGGGGAGTACCTCAGAGACGAGGAAAGGACCGTCCCACTTTGGGGAGAACTTGTGTAGCCTGCCTTGATCGATGAACTCGTTCCGCCATAGGACTAGATCTCCGGTCTTGAAGGAGCGGCGCTTGACCCGAGTGTTGTAGTATCGGGCCGTTTGTTATTGATAACCGGAAGCCCTGATCTGAGCCCGGTCTCTCTTCTCCAACAAGATGTCCAGGTTGGTCCGTAGCGCCGAGGTGTTCGCATCATCGTCGAAGTGCTCGACCCGATGACTGGGTAACCCGATCTCCGCTGGGACCATTGCCTCGGTCCCATAGCAGAAGATGAAAGTGGTTTTCCCGGTGGGGGTCTTCTTTGACGTGCGCAGGGCCCATAAGACCCGGGGCAGTTCTTCGACCTAACTGCCTTGTCGCCCTTCTAGACGGGTCCGGAGACCTCGGAGGATGTCTCGGTTAGCGACTTCGGCCTGCCCGTTGCATTGGGGATGCGCGACCGCGGCGAACTTCATGAGGATATGGTATTCCTTGCAGAAGTCCTTCACTTTCTCGTTCTCGAAGTTCGTCCCGTGGTCGGTGATGATACACCTCAGGATGCCGAACTGGAGTATCAGATTGTTTTGCAGGAACCTGATGGTCGTGGCGGCATCTGATTTCCTGATGGGGACGGCCTCGATCCACTTGGTGAAGTAGTTTACCGCGACGAGGACATATTTGTGCCTACCCGTACCGGTAGGGAACTGGCCGATCATGTCCAATCCCCAGTGGGCGAACGGCCATGGGGATGTTAGGGCGGTCAGCTCGGTAGCGGGGAGGCGAGGGATGCTTCCGTGGAGTTGGCAACTCTTGCATCTTCTGACTAGTTTTTGGGCGTCCTCGTGAACAGTGGGCCAGTAGTACCCATGGAGCAACGCCTTTTGGATCAAGGTTCGGGCCCCTTGGTGTGCGCCGCCAACCCCCTCATAGATTTCACGGAGGATGTAGTCGGCTTCGTGTGGGTCGATGCACCGGAGCAGGGGCTGAGTGAAGGATTTCTTGTAGAGGTTCCCATTGCTCCAGATGAAGTGACGGGCTTTGGCCCGGAGACGGCGGGCGGCTCCCCGGTCTTCTGGGAGTGTACTGTCTTTCAGGAATTCCACGAGGGGCTTCCTCCAATCTTGGTCGCCTTCCTGCGCCGCATATACGTGGAGTGTTGTCGCTCCGTCTTCCACGCTGGGCTGAGGCAAGGTTTCGAAGAGGATAGACCGCTTATTGTTGGCCGAGTATGACGAAGCCAGCTTGCTCAGGGCATCGGCTTGGGCATTCAGCTGCCTGGGCATTTGTTCTACTTGGACTTCGTCAAAGTTCCTCCGGAGTTTCCTTATCTCGTCCAGATACTTCATCATCAGAGGCTACCGAGCTTCAAAGCAGCCGGTCACTTGGCCGACGACTAGGGTCGAGTCGCTGCGGATTCGAATTGTCTTCAGCCCCAGCCCGACGGCCATGCGCAGTCCAGCCAGGAGGGCCTCGTACTTTGCCGCGTTGTTCGAGGCTTTGAAACCGAGCTTCAGAGAGTACTCCATTTCTGTCTCGTTCGGGCCCCGGATAATGAGGCCGGCACCACAGCCTTCCTTGGTTGAAGACCCGTCGACGTAGATGACCCACTCAGGAACCGAGCAATTCCTTTCCGTGATGGGACACTGAGTTGTAAGGGTCGGCGTGGACTCCGGTTCCTTGCTAGGGATGGTGCATTCAACGATGAAATCGGCCAGGGCCCGCGCTTTGATGGCCTGCCTTGGGCGATATTTTATGTCAAACTGAGATAGTTCCCACCTCCACTTCTCTAAGCGGCCCGAGGATTCCGGTGATGTAAGGATAGCCCCCAACGGGCGCTCAGTGAGAACGAGGATGGTGTGTGCTTGGAAGTAGTGTCGTAGCTTCATTGAGGCCGCCACGAGGGCCAAGACAATCTTCTCTATGGCTGGATATCTCGTTTCTGCATCCTTAAATACATGGCTCATATAGTACACCGGCTTCTGCACTCCACCGAACTCTCAGACGAGCACCGAGCCCGCTGCTTGGTCAGATACCGCCAGATACAACGACAGCTCGTCTCCTTCAACTGGTCGGGTGAGCAGTGGTGGCATCACGAGGTGCTTCTTCAATTAGTCGAAGGCGGCCTGGCACTCCTCCGACCACTCGAACCTCGGGATCTTCCTCAGAGCTTTGAAGAACGGGAGGCATTTCTCCCCTGAGCTAGACATGAAACGGCTCAGAGCAGCGACTCGTCCCGTGAGCCGCATGATCTCGACGTTGGTCTTGGGCGCGGCCATGTTGAGGATAGCGTCGATTTTCTCTGGGTTAGCATCGATTCCACGGTGAGTGACCATGAAACCGATGAACTTTCCCCCGGTGACTCCGAATGCGCATTTGGCGGGGTTTAGCTTCATCTTGAACTTGCGAAGCACTTCGATGGCCTAGCCCAGATCCTTGGCGTGGTCGGCCGACGAGACGGATTTGAAGAGCATATCGTCAACGTAGACATCCATATTCCTTCCAATCTGTGGCTTGAACATGCGATTGACCAACCGTTGGTACGTGGCCCCGGCGTTCTTGAGGCCGAAGGGCATCGTCTTGTAGCAGTATACCCCCCGGTCCGTTGTGAATGAGGTAAGATCTTTATCTTCCGGATTCATACGGATCTGATTATAGCCGGAGAAAGCATCCATGAAACTCAACAGCTCATGGATGGCCGAGCTGTCAACGAGCTGATCTATCCGAGGGAGAAGATGTTTCGGTAAGGCATACTTTTGCGACCCGCTGGTCTCCGTAGACCCGACCTATCCTGCCCTGATCGAGAGGGAACTTCATCGCCGGGTGGTAGGTCGATATCTGGGTCTGGATGGAGTTCAGCGTCGGGCTGCCGAGGAGGACGTTGTAGGCTGATGGGACCTTTGCTACGATGAAGCCCACAGGCAACATACGGGTGCGGCCGGGCTCTCCGGTGTTGAACTGCTGGGTGACCACCCCTTCCGTCGGGATGGAGTGGTTGGTGAACCCTGAAAGGACGTGGGAGGTCGGTTTCAAGTCTGCTGGGGTGAGCCCCATGCGCAGAAAGCAGTCGTGGAAGAGGATGTCTGCCGAGCTGCCCGAGTCGACAAGTATCCGGTGGACCTCGTATCGGTGGATTCTGGTCGTGATTACCAGAGGATCGTTGTGGGGCATGGATATGCCGTGGAGATCCCCGTCGCCAAAGTTGATAGGCTCGTGGTCCCTGGCTTTTTTGCTCGGGTGGTCGTTGGCCTCCGTTGCCAGCGTGGGGTGCTGAGTCTCGCAGGCGCTCGATTGACCCCCTGTCGTCATGACCATAGTTTTTGATGGGCCTCGGTTCCTTCCGGCGAGGTCCCTTAGGCCCCGTGATGAGGTTGTCTTCGAGCTGCCTTTGCGGGCCTCGTGGGCGCGACCCCATCAAGGGAGGGGATGCCGGTCATGCCTGGAAGCAGGCGAGCTGACCGCCACCGCCTTGGTAGGGACATGGGTGCGACAAGGCTCAAGGCGAGGCTCTCCGACGTGGGACCTCGAGGTTGAATGAGACGGATCGAGTGACCTGCGACCGCTGGAGTCTGCAAGGCGGTGGCTGGCGGAGGGGTTGATGACATTCGGCGGAGGTTCATCCGCGCCTCCATTGAGGGGGAGGCGGCGGCGGGTGCTTGGATTTTCAGGATGATCGCTTGCCATGTGGATGGAGATCAGAAGGCCAACTTTGTTTTTTGTGGAGTTTAGTTTCCTACAGACGGCGCCAACTGATGGAGGTTCTTTTTGGATCTCCGTCAGATGTTGTCTTCCGTCGATCTTCCGGTGGATTTTGGAGGCGATCTCCTGTTTCGTGTGGGTCTCAATAGGTTTTTAGGAGATTAGTGGTTTTGAGGAGTTTGCGCCGAGTACCTGCAAGAAAGTCCTGGGGTGGTTTGGTACCACCGAGGACCCTCCGACGATCAAGTTAGCATAAGATCCGAGCAGAGTAACGGCTAAGTGGGGTGAAAAAAGCTTACCTGATCCCTCTGTGATGGGGGTTTATATAGTGGCGGCAGCACGCAGTAGCAGGCGCGAAAATCTCGCCGGCAGTTACGCTCCCGACGTCACGCCCGCGTAATAAGCGGATCGCCCGTTAATAGGGATCGTGATGGTGTGGAACGTGGGATGTTACCGACGGAGAATCCGCGCATGGCGAGATTTGCGGAGCGGCGGTCACGCCTGTGAGTGGTGGAGTTGGTCGGTCGGAGGGACCGAGGAAGATGGCCTCGGCGGAGAGCTCGGGAACGAGCGGGAGGGCCGAGGCATTTTGGTCCTGCGGTAGCTCGGGGTGAGCTGAGAGGCCGAGGAGGACAATTTGCAGGGGGCTCTGAGGAGAGCCAGCTTGTGCTTGCAGGTCGGGTACAGGGGTGGTCTGGTCGGCCCCTGTGGGCCCTTTCTTCTGAGTTCTGGGACACGTCATCTGCCACGTGTCCTGACCTGGGAGATCGCCAATATAGAGCATCATCAGGAATAATGCAGGATTCGAATGACGACAATTTATCGCTTTTGGGGTAACTGTGTGCGTGTGTGTATTGTGCGTGTGTATTGGGTGCTTATGTGTTGTGCTGTGCGCGTGAGACGGGCCATTTCAAAAAAATAAAATAAAATAAAAATTTCATCATGTCTATTAGGCTGCTTCAGCTACCATATTAGCCCAAGTGGGCGTGTGCTATTAGGTCGTTAATTTCGAATATGTTGAGAGATTTGGAGTTGGTGGAGCATTCAGGCTGTAAGAAATCATTCTTGCCTGTCTTCTTTGTGTTTGAAGGTTGTAAACATACAACTTTTTTTTCAGATGCTCAAAAATTTGTATTCCCTTTTGAGGTGTTAATTACTATTGTAGGGTTTTTTTCGTCGTCACCCCATTAAAATGAGAACATGCGCGCTTGTCAGGCGCATTACAGATTCTCCCTGCTTAGGATAGGCTGGGATTTATTGATTGTGGGGATCCGAATCTCCGGCAGCCGCGAACTAAGCTGCCGTTAATTACCCCTGGCCTTTGGAGCGAGAGAATCTCAGATTGACGGGTCGAACAGTTCATGCGAACTCAATGTGCAGTATTGTGTTTTGAAGGGGTTTTGGATATATCGGGGGCCCCGCAGAGTTTTTACGGGGGTCCCGCTACCCGGATAGCGGGCTGGGGACCAAGAGGGCTAGCAGCGTTGTGGAGTGTGTGTATATAAAAAAAGGGAAGAATAGCGTCCAGAGGACGCATTGGTTCCAGTGCCTCACGTGCTTAGCACGCGGGCACTGGGTGCTAGCACCTCACGTGCCCGGTATATGGGCGCTGGACGCCTTACGTGCCCGGCACGTGGATGCTGGGCGCTTGGACACCGGTGAAAAGAAGAGGTTTTTACCCCCGGAAATAGGAGTTAAACTCCCAAAAGAGGATTTTGAGTGGAGTTAAACTCCAAAAGATTTAAATTTGGAGTTAAACTCCTAAACGATCTGGATTAGGAGCTAAACTCTTTTGAGGATTTAGGTCTTGGAGTTGAACTCCCCAAAAATCTTCAGAGGTTCTTCTCTCTTAAGCTTTGGATTTTCTCTTGAGCCTTGGATCATTTCCAAAGTGGGATTTTCGGAGATGGGTTTCCTTCTTCCTCTTCTTTGTTGGCCGGATCTTGGAGGAAAAGAGGGGGGGGGGGTGAGATTCAAAATCTCCCATTTTTGAGATTTGATGGAAAATCCGAGTTCCCCTTCAAGGATTTGATGGTGAAAAACTATTTATTTTTAGAAAAGGAAAAGTTAAACTCTTGATTTAATTCAAAAAGGGAAGAATGTTTTAGAACCTTGAGAAAGGAGAAGGAGCACAGACTCTAATTTTTTGAGAGAGAAAAAAAGGGTTCTTCTTTATTCATCATCATGTTGCCTTATATAGGCTTACACATTTACATATAGTCCCCTGGACTTTACAAAATGACATTTTGCCCATCCCATGTCTCATGTGCTCATTTCTTCTGCACATGAGCCATGGTTTTACAAAAATTTGGTTTTATGCCCATAAATATTACATCAAAATTATTTATTACATGATTTTTATTTTGGCATGGGTGAGGCCGGCCGCGGGGCTCGACTTGGGCATAGGCCCACTTAATCTGGGCTTGGACCCGCTTACTTGGGGTTGACTTTGACTTTGACTTGGTCAACCGGGATGCAATTTTCGACCCCAACAAAGTGCCCCCCATCAAAAAATCCACACCACATATGTTGGTTGTGTGCATGAAATTGATGGATCTTCTTTCACGTGGAGGGGACTTGATTTGGTTCCCGCTTTTTGGGAAGCTGGCACTGCCCTTTTTACGACATGGACGGTTGATGCTTGACGTGTCTCCGAGATGGAGTGTCGGTGGTTGACGTGTCCCCTAGACGGAGTGTCTGGTTGACTTGATTCTAAGGCGGAGTATAATTCCGATGAGAAGGTCGTTGCTGCCCTTTTAGCGACGTGGAAGGTCGATACTGCCCTTTTAGCGACTTGGACGGTCGGTATTGCCATTTTAACGATGTGGACGGTCGGTTCTGCCCTTTTTGCGACTTGGACGGTCGGTGCTGCCATTTTAGAGACGTGGACGGTCGGTTCTGCCCTTTTTGCGACTTGAACGGTCGATACTGCCCTTTTAGCGACGTGGACGGTCGGTGCTGCCCTTTTAGCGACTTGGACGGTCGATGCTGCCATTTTAGCGACGTGGACGGTCGATCCTGCCCTTTTAGCGACGTGGACGGTCGACGCTGCCTTTTTAGCGACTTGGACGGTCGGTTCTGCCATTTTTGCGACTTGGACGGTCGGTTCTGCCTTTTTTGCGACTTGGATGGTCGGTGCTGCCATTTTAGCGATATGGACGGTCGGCGCTGCCCTTTTAGCGACTTGGACGGTCGGTTCTGCCCTTTTTGCTACTTGGACGGTCGGTGCTGCCATTTTAGCGATGTGGACGGTCGGTGCTGCCATTTTAGCGACGGGGACGGTCGGTGCTTCCCTTTTAGCGACGTGGACGGTCGATGCTTGATTTGGCTTGCTCCGCTTCCTGCGGTGTCAGAATTCGATTTGACTTGCTCCGCTTTCCGCGGTGTCGGAATTTGGCTTGTTTCCGAGGTGGAGCTTGATTCTGCCAGGGAGGTCGTTGGTTGTCTTGCTGACTTGATATGATTTGGGTTGACATCAGCATCGCTAGACTGGAATATGGTACGAATCATCATCTGCCATGACAGGGGTTGGGGATTTTGGTTTTGGTTTGGCATCAGCATCGCTGCACTGGAATATGGTACCAGGAGCGAATCATCGTCTGCCATGACAGGATTTGGGGATTTTGGTTTTGGTTTGCCATCAGCATTGCTGCACTGGAATATGATACCAGGAGCAAATCATCATTTTCCATGAAGAGATTTCCCTCATTCCCAGTTTAACGACTTAGGGGTCATCTGTTCCCAGTTTAACGACTTAGAAGTCATCTGTTCCCAGTTTAACGACTTCAAGGTCATCTATTCCCAGTTTAAAGACTTAGGGGTCTATTGGATTGGAGTATAGAATTTTAGGGTTATGCTAGGCATCAGCGTTGCTAACACTGAAGCACATGTGCCAGGAGCAATTCATCATTTGCCTTTTCTTGTTGGGGAGCGATGGCTTAAGAGACATGTTTAGGTCCCTATCACCTAAGGCTTTTCAATTTTATGAGTCGTAAGGGTCCCATAAAAGCATTTTCTCCCTATGAGTCGAAAGGATCTCGTAGGTGTACTTTCTCCTTAGGAGTCGTAGGGACTCCTAAGTGTGTTTTTCCTTTGTGAGTCGTAAGGATCCCACAAAGGTGTTTTCTTACAAGTCGTGAGGATCCCGTAATTTTGTCTCCTCATGTATCGTGAGGACACATGAGTGGGTCTTACCAAATGGAGCATAATTCCAAGGGCGGAGACCGGCCGCGTAACTGGTGGTTGCGGTGGGGTATGGGTATGATGAGAATTATTTGAGACCGTGGATTGTATACGGTAGTCAACTTGGAGACCAACCGTAGGGTTGGGAGAATTTTGGGAGATTGAATTTTGGTTGGCGTCTGCATCGCTGCACTGGAATATGATATCAGGAGCGATTCATCATTCGCCGTTTGGGGACTTGGAATTTGGATTTTGTTCGGCATCAGCATTGCTGCACTGGAATAATGCCAGGAGCAACTCATCATTTGCCCCAGGAGGACTTGGGATTTGGTTTTTGGGTCGGCATCAGCACCACTAACACTAAAGCTAAATGCCAGGAGCGACTCATCATTTGCCGTTGCCCGTTGGGGAGCGATGGCTCAGGAGACAGGTTTAGATCCCTCTCACCTAAGGGTTTTCAATTTTATGAACCGTAAGGGTCTCATAAAAGCATTTTCTCCCTACGAGTCTTGGGGATCTCGCAGGTGTATTTCTCCCTAAGAATCGTGGGGATTCCTAAGTGTGTTGCTCCTTTATGAGTCGTAAGGATCTCACGCGGGGATTTCTCCTTACAAGGTTGAGAGGACTTTGCGAGTGTTGTTCCCCACCGAAAATTGGAGACGCGATAAATGTCTCGCCTGAATTTCGGGGCAGATGCTAATTGGTGCTATCCGTCCACCTCTCCGAAGATGCTAAGTTGATTTATGACATCACGTATCGAAGGTTTAAACGGATGCGGCTGATATAGCAGACTTCGTCAGATTCCCCCACATTTGAGGGGTTTTTGATTGTGGGGACGCTCTTCCCTGCAGGCGCAAGCCCCTGCAGTTAATTACGCTGCCGTATCGCGGTAACAACTTTCTCCTTCTCCAGATGGTCACTTCGTGTCGTGGGTGTTTGTTTTGTTTTTGGTTGCCTGTGGATTGTATACGAAGACTAATTTATGTCATCGCCCGTAGGGTGTGGATTAGTCCAAATCCGTATTTTCTTAGATTTGGGTTTGGGGGTTGGGTTTAAGGATACATTAGTCTCATTTGAGACTGAGATCAACTTAAACGTTTGTTAAGGATACGTTAGTATAATTTTTAGGCTAAGATCAACTTAACGGGATCGTTTAGATCCAATCAAGAGAGCATTTGGGCTCTGTTGTTTTAGTTTAGGGACTTTGCGGTACATTGTTAGTTTAAGGACATTACGGTCCAAGGTTAAGGACATCATAGTTCGTGGGTTTAAAGGGACCCCACAGTCCGAGATTAAGGGCATCATAGTCCATGAGTTTAAGGACCCCACAGTCCAGTTTAAAGACGTCATAGTCTGTGAAATGTGTGGTTGTCGGGACCCATCACCTCTCTGAAGACGTTGAAGGATTACAACGACAAATATCGAAGGATTACAACGACAAATATTAAAGGAGTGAAGAGATGTACCCTTGAACCAAAGTTGATTGGGAGATCTGTAATCCAACTTGGAACTAAGATCAATTAATTAGATTATGAGCACATTGGCTCAGTTAAATTTGAATTGAGGACTTATGGCTAATTTGGGCTAAGTCCAATTAAGTTTGAAGTGTTGGCCATTTGTTGGACTATTGAACATTTGTCTGGGTTCAGCCCCTCATTATTTAGTAATGCTAAACAAGAGTTTGAGGGCTCCGATAACGTTTTGTCTTTGGTTGAGCATTAAACATTATAGCTCTGGGTTTTAAGGATCATTTGAAGGGGAGATTTGCCTCTGGAAAACTTAGCCAATTTGGGCTAATTTTGTTTTAAAATAGTTTTAAACATTAGAGGACATCTGGCGGTCACGTGTCCTCATGTGATGTATTTAAAACAGTGTTAAACACTAGAGACAAAATGCTCAAAATAGTGTTAAACACTAGAAAGGAAGGGGTCATGTGGGGTCACGTGAGGCGCCTGAAGATGGGGCCAGACCTCCTTTATTTTACTCTCAAATCTGCAAATAAGTGTTGAACACTTTTGACCTTCTGGCCATCACGTGTTGGCACGTGATGGGTATCCGTGTATTGATTATTAAAGTGTTTATTAGGGGTCACGTGAGGACACGTGAGAGCGCCCAAAATCAGTACTGCCTTTGCCTTTGTTCTCTTTGTTTTGAAGGTCACGTGGGAGCACGTAAGGCATTGCCTCTGAACTAATTCCATCTTATTTTGAGGAGTCCATTAAAGGGTCAAGGAGGGGGGGCACGTGACCTAGTCTTGTTCGCTCTTTTCTGCTCATTGAGAATGGGGTCACGTGTTACCAAGTGACCAAGTTCTTTACGTGCATGGCGAGCTTTAAGTCTCTTGTTTTAAGAATTAAATTTTCTGTAGGGTTAAACCCTAATTCTGTTTTTAGAGGAATTAAATTCCTAAGTATGTGGAAGAATTAAATTCTTATGTAGGGTTAAACCCTAATTTCATTTAGAGGAATTAAATTCTTATGAATTTGGGGAGAATTAAATTCTCATGCAGGGTTGAATCCTAGTTTTATTTGGAGGAATTAAATTCCTATGAAATTGAGAGAATTAAATTCTCATATAGGGTTAAACCCTAATTTTATTTGGAGGAATTAAATTCCTATGAATTTGGGGGAATTAAATTCCTTAAACTCAAATTCTTCCTCTAGGTCCTGGATCTGCATGGCAGAATCTCCCCGATGAGAATTAAATTCTCAACTTGTGGGAAGATCTGCTTCTGCAGATCTTCAACCAAAGGAAGAACTAAGTTCTTATTCAGAAGAGTTAAACTCTTAAACTTGAGAATTAAATTCTCTTTTATTTTATGGAGTTTAGATGTCTTTCCCCTTTCTCACCTAGGGTTTCTTTTCTCTGAAAGGAACTTCTTTTCTCTCTTGAGAATTAAATTCTCCTCTCTTTTCTCTCTGTTGTTGTTTTTTTCTTCAGAAAATCAAAATTCCCAAGATCTCTTCTCTTATCTTCTTGGCTCCTATTTATACGAGAAAGAAAAGAATCAATTTGTTTAGTGAATTTTTCATTGAAAGATTTTGGTTGTTTTTGTAACTAACATGATCTTTTAGATCACTCAGTGAATTTTATTCACCATTGGATTTTTAATTCAGAAGATATTCTGTTTGTTACTCTTGGTGAATTTCAGGGAAATCTTTCCTTGTATAAAATCTTTCCATAAATTGGTGATTTTTAATCACCATTGGATTTTTAATCCAACGGTGCTCTATTTTACAGAACACCATCTTTTTGTTTGGAAAGATTTAAAGAAATATTTTCCCAGTCAGGGTCTTTGATTTCCCTTAATTAGAATTTAATTCTATTAGTTCAGAAGGGTTTTAAAAGTCTAACACGTGTTGGCATGTGATCCCATTATTTGATTATTAAATAAAATTTAATTCTATTGATTAAAGAGCTTAGGAGCCCATCACGTGTTGACACGTGACCAGAATTTAATTATGTTTTTAGGGAGCTGAGAAATCATCACGTGTCAGCACATGACCCTTGGTCACGTGTGAGCACGTGACGCCTCATTGAGATTTTTCCTTGCTGTTTTGTTACATTTTTGTTCGACTAGAATTTAATTCTATAAAGTAGAGATCACAGGAACCTATCACGTGTCAGCACGTGACCCTTGGTCACGTGTGAGCACGTGATACCCTATTTGGGAATTTCTTGATATTTTATCAGGGAACAAATGCCCCTACAGCGTTGTTCTCACGTGTTTACACGTGAGTGCAACGCTGTCACCTTTGTGACCATTGGATCTGTCTAGAGAACAGGGGAGATGAACCGTTCCCCATCACATCCTATAAATGCAGGAGTCCTTTCAGAAGCGCCTCAACTTTTTCCATCTTCTTCCTTACTTGTTTTCCTCTGAGAATTTAATTCTCTTTCCCAGAGCTTAGTTCTCTAATTCGAAAATTTCCAGAGTTTAACTCTGTCAACAAAAGATTTCCTTTTTCAGGTAAGAATCTTGAACGGCCGAAGAACTTTTTGTAGGAATCTTCGTTGGATTTTAAATCCATACCAAGGGTTTTTCCCTTTAACAAGAACCCATTTTTTTTCAAGTTCTTTAAAAAGAAAACTGCTCAATCTTTAAATCATAAATCCCTTTTGTTAGGGCTCCTTTGATCTCAGAGATCGATGGCAATACTTGACCTTTCTCTGGAATTTAATTCCATTCCAAAGAATCTTGGCTCTGAAAAATATCTTCTGGGAATTTAATTCCCCTGTTCAAAAGGAATTTAATTTCTCTAAAGAACTTAATTCTTTAAAAGAAGATTTCTTGGGATTTTTCCTCCTGAGTTGTTCTTTGCAAAAAAAAAATTGCAGTAGAGATTCTACTTGATTTTCGCAGAGTCCAAGATGGGTTTCCCTTTGGGGGAATGTGTAGAGTCATTTGAATTCATTGAGAATCTTCCCTTTATTCTCATGATGATTGCTTGACCTCATTATTAGTGAGCCGCCATCTTGATTTTGTGGGGCCCATGTGTTTTGTAACCAACGGTCCCATAAAATAAGTCCTTTGTCGTTTTCTTCCACTGTCTTATATATATATACACACACACATGTGCGGGCTTCATTAACAGCTTCCTCTTCTTTTATTTCAGGAACAATGGCTTCTCTTCCGTACTTCCCTTTTACCCGCTTGGAGGCTGCCTTTCCTCAGTTACCGTCTGATGAAGAGGTGATGGCGATGATCAGGGTTCATGGCCTGAATTGCACCAATCTACTTTTATAGGGGACTTGGTACGGTCATATCATCCGCGGTCGCCGCAGCTTTCTTTACGAGATACCGACAGAGCCTACCTATCCCTTTCTGCCGATGGATCATCCACGGACCGCCTTTGCTGTGGAGATGCTGAATTGGACCCCTACGGGACGGCTTGAGCCATCAACAACTGGTATTCCGAACCATCATGTGCCGGCTATAGACATTTTAGGGCGCTGCATTTGCCAAGGCGAAGCCCAGCCATGGGGACAGATCTACAAGATAGGGCTTACCCTTCTACATCCCACGGGCTACCTTCTCTGGGCCCGTTATATCCTGTCCGCCCATCGTGTGCGACTGCAGAGGGTCGGACTCTATCAGGCGGTATATGTGTCTCTTTTCCACTATCAGTTTCCCCATGTCTGGTGGGTTAAGGCCTTCTTAAACCAATGGAATCTTCCCACCAACACTTTCTTTCTAGGGGACCGCGAAGTTTCAATTTCTCTGGAAGAGTTTCGTGAAATCTCAGGGTTGCCGGTGAGGGGGACACTCTATGAAGAACTACTTCCTCCTGATGAGTATGTCTTCGAAACCGAGCCTGCCATGCTTGACGGCCTGTCGACCGAGAATGCCGTCCGCCACAAGCGCTCAAGTTTGATCAAGACTCTGAGTATTTTTGAGAAGCTATTCACAGAGTCAGAGGAGCAGGGCGTCACTTTCAAAAGCTTTATCGCTTGCTTCCTTCGCGAAGACATTCTGTCAAAGATGGCTCCGAAGTTTGCAAACATCAATGACCCCTTTGGGTTTAGTTTAAATAAGCGGCCTGCTAAAGAAGAGGACTTGCCACAGTTCTACATTCTCATCATGTCGGCCGTGTCTTTCGAGTCGATCGCAGCTTCTGGTATGGATGAGGAGACTTTCTTCGTGGGCTTCATTAGTGTCTGGCTCAGTTGGTTCGCCATTCCTATGCACCGTCGTTTCATGAGAGCCTCAGTTATTTACCCCGCTCATCGAATTGCCGAGGGGACGCAACTAGCTGTGGGTATTGTGGGGCTGGCGCATCTGTATCATGGGCTAAGTGCTGCGGCTAATATCTCAACCCCAGATGTAGATATGGTAAATGTCTCTCTTCATTACTTTACGTCCTGGATTGAGATGCATGTGCTGGGAGCATTTGCTGCGCACCAAAGACCCAGCTTTTATGACGCTTACACTTTTCCGCGACTCATGCGGCTGGTGGACGCTTCTGCCCCTGACCCGACTCAGTTCGGAGCTATTCGTGTGCTGATTAATCCCTATGCCAATGCGTGTGGGATGGTATTCAACGATCGAGTCCTCTCTGCTCCCTCAAAACCGGTTCAACAGCTCTGCAACTCGTCGAAAGAGGGGGTACCTTCTCTGAAGCCCATAGAAGCCATGCACCTATATTCGATCAGACCAGGTTATCTGGTATTTCGTTAGAACGGTGCGGCACTTTTTATACGGTATAACCCACACCGCTTTGCTCGGCAACTCGGATATGACCAGGGCGTCCCCTTCGAGGCATTTATAGTGGAGCCCAGCCCGTCGTCAGAAGTTGTTCGTGACGCCGCTCATCACTTCATGCGGCTAAACATTGGCTCCCGCATCGTGATTCCTGAAGCTGATCATATTCCTCGATGTGTGAGGTCTTTCACGGGCTGGTACCTCTACCGAGTTAATCCAATTATTGCCGAGGAGAGGAGGGCGCTCCTCGGATATAAGGCTCCCACTCTGATCCAAGCCACGGGAGTTCCGCCGCAACCACGTGCAGCGGTTCGCCCTCCCTTGAGAGATACTAGCGTCGTGCTTATTCCGGAGGCGGCGGAAGTGGATTTAACTCCCACAGCTGATATGCCACTGCGTACTAGAGCTCAATCAAGGGCCAATAGGGCGCCAGTAGCAGTGTCATCAGCTGCGGCGTCAGTAATGGCCGTGTCGTCATCAGTAGCACCGCCGAGTGAGGACATTGAAGGCGAAGTGGGTCAATACCGTACCAAAGCATCAAGGGGAAGGAAGCGATCGTCTTCGGCGGTTAGTTCTGGGCCCAAGAGGCGGAGGAAGACGGTCACCAATCTGCTCGACTCTTTAGTGGAATCCGAGCCTATTCTTCAAGATGAATCACTAGCCATGCAAGAATCGGATGGTGGTCTACTTTTCCCGGGTTCATCTGCCGAGGAAGCCGCACAATTGGCTGAGGCTATAAGATGCTCACAAGATGAATCCGAGAATGTAAGGATCCCGAAGAGGTCTTATCCTGCTGTCATTTTTTACGAAGACCCTCCATCGATACGGCGGCTATTCATAGGCCCTTTGGAAGAATGGAGCGAGAGGGCTCTTAAGCAGGCTGTCTCAGCCGACGCCGAAGATGCACTTTCGTTGTGGACCGGTGTCCACGAGTCTACTCTCGAACCTCTCTCCTCAGGAAGGAGCGTCGGCTTGAACAAGCTATACTAGAAGCTCCTTTGCGCATCGGTATACTCATATATCCTTTTGTAGTATTTTGCACTGCTTGTATATATATACATATCCTTATCCTCGTACAAACTTTGAAGGGACTTCGGCGATGGCGGAGGATCTGAGTTCGAGTTGCGCTTTAACTGTAGACTCTGCCAATATCCCTTATGAAATACTAATTAGTGTGGAGGGGGTCGATGCAGCCGTTGCTCCTGTGATGGAGCTTCCTTCGATGATTCTCGCTCCCCAAGTGCTTACTCCTTCGGAAGAGACATCTTCGTTGGTCGCCGATTTAATGGATCTTTTTAGGGATGGCCCGGAGATTAGGGGACAGGTAGTCGAGGCTACCATCCTTCCGCTGGAGCCTGCAGTGGCGGCCATTGCTCCTCGCTCGGAAGTTTTTATATCGGCCCACGTCCCCGATGATGGGCCTGGGGGCATGGAGGAGGCCGCCGAAGCTACTATCCCTCCAGTCCATAATGGGAGAAGCATCGAAGGTAGCTTTCTATATTTTATATTAATAATTTCTCCATTATCTGAACATTTCTGTCTTTTCAGAATTGCGCGGATTGGCGGCGTCTATTGCTGATCTATCTCCCAGGAAGTCTTTTCAGCGCCTGTTGGAGATGGCCGCTCCGCAGGCGATATCTCCTCAACGCATCGTCCTCTCTTCCGGGCAAGGTTAGTGTCGTTCTCCCTCTCTTTACAGCATTATCATTATTTCATATAATGACATTGATGTCTTCTATAGTTCTGGAAGCCGATGATGAGGTTGAGATTCTTGACGGGCCTGGGGAGCCTTCAGACCCTTCTTGCATGACCGTGGGTAAGTAAAGTCTCAACGTTGTTTCACCTGCTCTTTGCTTACCAGTCTCGCTGATTGTTTATAAATCTTAACAGCTTTGCCAGTTCTTACCACGCTGGAATCTCACATCGTCATGCCACCCGGCCCCTATGCTATGCGTGCATCGGAGCGGATGGCAAAGCTAAGCTTTCACTCCCTATCAGCCTTAATTGAAGACCTTCATGCTGGCAGTCTGATCACGGCCGAAGCGTTTACCGCTGAAGCCAACGGTTCTCTTTCCTTCCTTTCCACCTACCATAGTGAAACATTGGTGCAAGTCTGGGTTGAGTTTTGTCGGCAAGTGGAGGCTTGCTTGCATATTCTTGAATGTACACACCTTCCTTCAGAGGTCGTGGCTGCGAAGGCGATCTTATGGGGGCTGATTGAGCGGTGTGCTGCAAACATGATATCGTGCGAGAAGAGGCTCAGCCGCAAGTTTTCGGAGAGGGAGCTGGCTTCCAAAGCGCTGAGGGAGCTTCAAGCCAATCTTACGGTCAAGACCACTAGGGCATATGAACTTTAGCGGGTGCTTCAAGAGGCTTTCAAGGAGGTGGTAGCCATTGATAAGGCCGTCGTTTTTACTCGTGAAATGGTCGAAGCCCATAAGGTTACTGAAAAAGAGCTTGAAAGCCGGCTTGCCTCATACCAGGCCCAACAGGCACAAGCGGAGCCCCGTCTTTTGATGATAATGAATCATGAAGCCGAGGCCCAGCGGAAAAAGGATGAATTGGCAAATCTATTGAATCGTCCGCCAGTTTGAAGAATTGTATATATATTTTTTTATTCTTCTTTTGTACATACTCCTGAATGAGTGTATTTTTTTTATTCTTTCATAAATTGTACTTTGTATTCATTTTGATTCATGAATAAAAGACATATTTTGCTTTATGATGGTGTGTCCCTTTTAGTAAATGCATTTTGTGGATAATCTATTTTGATTTCTCTGTAGGACAGCGATGGCTTAGGATTCAGGGTTAAGATCCGCCTCCTAAGACTTTTCAACTTTATGAGCCGTGAGGGTCTCATAAAGAATTTTCTCCCTACAGGTCGAAAGGATCCCGTAGGTGTAATTTTTCCTTAGTAATCATGAGAATTCCTAAGTGCGTTTTCTCTTAAGAGTCGTAAGGATCTCACAAGAGAGTTTGCTCCTTTACGAGTCGTGAGGACCCGCAAGTGATGGGTGAGGTTACTATTATCCGCTTTTCACGGAGTCAGGAGTTGCTCTGGATGCTTCCCACGGGGTCGGTTTGACATAGCCGTGTTCTGTGAGGACCAGGCTCCGCTGTGGACATTTCCCACGGTGTCAGGATTGACATCAGCCGTGTTCTACATGACCAGGAATTTGCTCTGGACATTTCCCACAAGGTCAGGATTGACATAGGCCGTGTTCCACGTGATCGGGAATTTGCTATGGATGCTTCCCACGGGGTCAGGATGACATAGGCCGTGTTCTGTGAAGACCAGGCTCCTCTCTGGACGTTTCCCACGGGGTCAGGATTGACATAAGCCGTGTTCCACGTGACCAAGAATTTGCTCTGGATGCTTCCCACGAGGTCGATTTGACATAGCCGTGTTCTGCGAGGACCAGGATCCGCTCTGGACGTTTCCCACGGGGTTAGGATTGACATAGGCCGTGTTCCACGTGACCAGGAATTTGCTCTGGATGCTTCCCACGGGGTCAGGATTGTCATAGCCGTGTTCTGCGAGGACCAGGCTCTGCTCTGGACGTTTCTCACGGGGTCAGGATTGACATAAGCCGTGTTCCACATGACCAGGAATTTGCTCTGGATACTTCCCACGGGGTCAGGATCGACATAGCCGTGTTCTGCGAGGACCAGGATCCGCTCTGGATGTTTCTCATGGGGTCAGGATTGACATAAGCCGTGTTCCACGTGACCAGAAATTTGCTCTGGATGCTTCCCACGGGGTCAGGATTGACATAGCCATATTCTGCGAGAACCAGGCTCCGCTGTGGACGTTTCTCATGGGGTCAGTATTGACATAAACCGTATTCCACGTGACCAGGAATTTGATCTGGATGCTTCCCATAGGGTCAGGATTGACATAGCCGTGTTCTGTGAGGATCAGGCTCCGCTCTGGACGTTTCTCATGGGGTCAGGATGGACAAAATCAGTGTTCCACGTGACCAGGAATTTGCTCTGGATGCTTCCCACAGGGTCTGATTGACATAGCCGTGTTCTGCGAGGACCAGGATCTGCTCTGGACGTTTCCCACGGGGTCAGGATTGACATAGGCTGCGTTCCACGTAACCAGCATTTTGCTCTGGATGCTTCCCACGGGGTCTGATTGACATAGCCGTGTTCTGCGAGGACCAGGCTTCGCTCTGGACGTTTCCCACGGGGTCAGGATTGACATAGGCCGCGTTCCACGTATCCAGGATTTTGCTCTGGATGCTTCCTACGGGGTCTGATTGACATAGCCGTGTTCTGCGAGGACAAGGCTCCGCTCTGGACGTTTCCCACGGGGTCAGGATTGACATAGGCCGTGTTCCACGTAACCAGGATTTTGCTCTGGATGCTTCTCACGGGGTCTGATTGACATAGCCGTGTTCTGCGAGGACCAGGCTCCGCTCTGGACGTTTCCCACGGGGTCAGGATTGACATAGGCCACGTTCCACGTAACCAGGATTTTGCTATAGATGCTTCCCACGGGGTCTGATTGACATAGCCGTGTTCTGCGAGGACCAGGCTCCGCTCTGGACATTTCCTACGCGGTCAGGATTGACATAGGTCGCGTTCCACGTAACCAGGATTTTGCTCTGGATGCTTCCCACGGGGTCTGATTGACATAGCCGTGTTTTGCGAGGACCAGGCTCCGCTCTGGACGTTTCCCACGGGTCAGGATTGACATAGGCCGCGTTCCACGTAACCAGGATTTTGCTCTGGATGCTTCCCACGGGGTCTGATTGACATAGCCATGTTCTGCGAGGACCAGGCTCCGCTCTGGACGTTTCCCACGGGGTCAGGATTGACATAGGTCGCATTCCACGTGACTAGGAATTTGCTCTGGATGCTTCCCACGGGGTCTGATTGACATAGCCGTGTTCTGCGAGGACCAGGCTCCGCTCTGGACGTTTCTCACGGGTTCAGGATTGACATAAGTCGTGTTCTACGTGACCAAGAATTTGCTCTGGATGCTTCCCACGGGGTCTGATTGACATAGTCGTGTTCTGGGAGGACCAAGATCCGCTCTGGACGTTTCCCACGGGGTCAGGATTGACATAAGCCGTGTTCCACGTAACCAGGAAGGGTTGACTTTATCTGCATTTCACAGAGTCGGGTTTGACTCTCGGTCATCTGTGCACCGCCGAGTCATGGAACTGGGAATTGCCGTGGTTCCTCTTTGCTTGATGTTGCGTCGTTGTAATGAGACGAATGTTGAGATGATCTCCAGGCTGTCTGTGAACCGTTGAGATTTGTCTTCTTCTTTTGATGGAGCCTGGGGAGGGAAGGTGTGATTCTTTCTTTGTTTGCGCCCCTGGATTGTATACAGGGATTGATGTGATATCACCTGTAAGGAAAAATGTTTCATTTAATATATTTTTCTTTCCGCGATGCTCTATCATTTCAGCTTTTATATCGCGAAGGTCGCAATTGCCCAATCATTTCGGCTATTTTTCGCGGTGCCCAATCATTTCGGCTGTTTATTTTATTTACTCGCTGCTTTTTATTGCGAGTTGCCCAATCATTTCGGCTATTTTGCATGCATACACTTTTACTTGTTGATTTTGTTTGCAAGTTGCCTCATCATTTCGGCTATTTCATACGCATGTGTGGCTTGCTGGCTTTTCGCTGCGAGCTTGGGATTAGACACCGATTTCGGCATCAGCATCGCTACAACTGGAAATTGCCAGGAGCGAATCATCATTTGCCTATGTTGATGTCGAACAAAAGTGGCTTAGTAGACAGGGTTAGGATCCTGTAGACTAAGGTTTTTAACTTTACGAGCCGTAAGGGTCTCATAAAGGTATTTCTCCCTACGAATCGTGAGAATCTCGTAGGTGCGTTTTCTCCTTAGGGTCGTGAGGATTCCTAAGTGTGTGATCTCTTGTAAGTTCTATGGATCTTACAAGAGTGCTTTCTCCTTATAAGTTGAGAGGACTTACAAGGGCTGTTCACTGTGTAAACATATCCCTAGTCCCGGATGGGACTTTGTTAGGGAAATGTTTATTCGCGCCCGTGGATTGTATACAAGGGTCAGTATTGAGCCGCTTGTAGGACAGCATTGGAGGTTGTGGTGGCTGCTTAAGAGCAGGTTCAGATCCCTGTAGCTTAAGAGTTTTGAATTTTATGAGCCGTGAGGGTCTCATAAGAGGGTTCTCCTTACGAGTCGTGAGGATCTCGTAAGTGTAATTTCTCCTTAGGAATCGTGGGGATACCTCAGTGTGTTGCTCTCTTGTGAGTCGTAAGGATCTCATACAGGTGGTTTCTCCTTACAAGGTTGAGAGGACCTTGTAATTGTTTTTTTAACGAGATTGCGCCTTTCCTGGTTTTCACAAAACTCGCTGGTAGCCCTATTGTTTTTACTCACGGAGCCCTTTCGGGTTTTCATCCGTACCCATTTTGCTTATGGACATACCGTTTTCTTTTTTTGATTATATTTTTTTTGTGTCAGCCTTAGGATGCTGCAGTCCATAGTAGTTTATCGACGTCTCGGTCAACAGCCAGTTTTAGGACATAGTGGTCCATTGTTAATTTAAGACCGTTTCGGTCCGACGCCAGTTTTAGGACATAGTGGTTCATTGTTAGTTTAAGAACATTTCAGTCAAAAAACCGGCTACTACTTATAGAGTTTGGGCTTAGGAAGATAGCGAGCAGATATAGGCGTCGTCATCTATCATTGACCTAGGCCATGACTCGTCAGGCGTAGTATTTTTTTAGGAAGCGACCGTTTATTGGCCTGAAAGGTCTTTCACCGTACATGTCCATGAGTAGGTTGGCACCACCCTGGTAAACTTTATCTATGATATACAGGCCTTCATAGTTCGGCTCGAATTTTCCCCGCTTGGCATGATTGGGGATCATAGTTCTTTTGACCAATAGCACGAGTTCGCCTTGGCGGAATGTTCTCGGCCTAGTCAATCTTTTATATGAGCGCGTCATCTTCGCTTTATAAGCCTCCATATTTTGTTGCGCCATGAGCCGGGTTTCATCAAGGGCGTCGAGCTTCTCAAGCCGAAGGTGAGCATTTTCTTCGTCTGTTAGCTCGTAGTGAACTGCTACTCGTAGATAGGGTAACTCTTTCTTGAGGGGGAGTACCGCTTCTGTGCCGAATACCAACGAGTATGACATTGTGTTCATGGCCGTTTTGAACGTAGTTTGATACGCCCAGAGAGCTTCATGCAGTCTCTCGTGCCAGTCCTTATTTTGAGACACTGTCTTTTTCACGATCTTTGTCAAGGTCTTATTGAAAGCCTCAGCTAGACCGTTAGCTCGAGAATTATAGACTGAAGAGTATCTCCAGTCTATGTTATGCTGTTGTGCGAAGCGGCTGATCTTGTGGCTTCTATAGGCCGGCCCGTTATCGGAGATGATCCGTCGCGGAGTTCCAAACCGATAAATGACGTGCGTCTTGAAGAAATGGAGGATATTCTCCGTCTTCACTTCCCTCAGCGGTACTGCTTCTGCCCACTTGGAGAAGTAATCAGTTGTCGCCAAAATGAATCGATGTCCTCTGGACGATGCAGGTTCGATGGGGCCGATTATGTCAGTTCCCCACATTTCAAACGGCCAGCTAGCCACCGTTGGATGCAGTGGATTTGGATGCTGATGGATAAAGTCCCCGTGAATTTGGCACGAGTGGCATTGCTTCGCGTATTCGAGGCAATCTTGGATCATCATGGGCCAATAGTAGCCTGTCCTTTTGATCTTCAGCTTCATCTTCGGGCCGGCTTGGTGAAAACCGCAGAGTCCATCGTGAGTTTCTTGGGCGACTTTCCTTGCCTCTTCAGGTCCTAGGCATCTTAGCCATAGAGAATCAAATGATCTCTTATACAGAGTATCATTGACGAAGGCAAAAGATAGAGCTCGCTTCATGAGCTGATGTTTTGAGGACGCATCTTCAGGCGTTCGACGGGATTTGAAGTAGTCTATAAAGACTTCTCTCCAATCTTTAGCCTTTTCCTAGTCTATTATTTGTAGGGCCGTTTGCTCGGTCTCTCTTTTTTCTTCGGATGATTCTGGAGATACTTCTGCCGGTGCAAGAACCCGACGACTCTGCACAATGATCCTCACAACATCGAGGTTCTCGTCGGCCAATTCTTTAGCAAGCTTGGCTAACGCATCCGCCTTACTATTTTCCACACGCGGTATGCTTTCCAAGGTGTAGGAAGGAATTTGAGTCAGCAGTTGCTGTACTCTCTCGTCGTACTTCACCAACTCTGGCTTGCACATTTGATAGTCGCCGTTTACTTGACTAACGACCAGTTGGGAGTCTCCGTATATGAGGAGGTTTTCAATTCCCACGTCGATAGCGATCTCGAGACCTGCTATCAAAGCTTCATATTCGGCTTCATTGTTCGTCCTCGGCTCTGTTAAGGAGAAGGCAAAGCGCATTATCCTTCCTTGTGGAGTCACGAAGATGAGGCCTACCCCTGATTTGATTATAGGGGTGTTTTGTTTGCGCTTCTTCATGGAAGATGCTCCGTCAAAATAGAGTTCCCACCGGGTATCATTCTCTCTTCTTTCCCCATCGATCATGTCAAATGCGTGTTCGTCTGGCAATTCGCAGTTCAAGGGGGAGTCGGCAGGTATCAGATGCTCAGCGAGGAAGTCGGCGATGGCCTGGCCTTTCACTGCCTTATGAGGCCGATAAATTATCGAGAACTCCATCAAGAGCAGGGTCCATTTAGCAAGCCACCCCGTCAATATGGCCTTTGACATCAAATACTTGAGAGGATCTACCTTTGATACGAGATGGACCTCATGTGCCAATGCATAGTGTCTGAGCTTCGTTATCGCAAAGATCAACACCAGGCAGTGTTTTTCAATGGGAGAGTAATTGCTTTCTGCCCCAGGAGAACTTGACTCAGATAATAAAGGGCTCTCTCTTTCCCTTGGTCGTTCTCTTGTGCCCACAGCACGCCTAAGGAACCTTCAAGGGCGGTCATATACAAGACGAGAGGTTTTCCTTTAACGGGAGCAGCCAATACAGGAGGATTCTGCAGATATTGCTTGATTTCGTCCAGTGCACTTTGGCATTTGCGATCCCAGATGAATGGGGTTCCCTTCTTCATTAGGTGACTGTATGGACGGCACTTGCCTGAGAGATTGGCTATAAATCGCCGGATATACGCGAGCTTCCCTTGGAGAGACCGCGGTTGCTTGAGAGTCCTTGGTGGAGGCATTTCCATGATCGTCTTGATCTTCGACGGGTCTATCTCGATGCCTCGGTGTCGGACGACGAATCTTAGGAACTTACCCGAGTAAACTCCGAACGCGCATTTGAAAGGGTTCATCTTCAAGTTGTATTGCCGAAGGCGTTGAAATACGATCTTCAGATGCTCTAGATGTTCCTCGTATGATTTGCTTTTAACTACGAGGTCGTCGATATAGCATTCGACGATTTCATATATGAGGTCATCGAAGATCTACGTCATGGCCCTCTGATAGGTGGCACCGACGTTGTTTAGACCGAAGGGCATCACCTTGTAGCAGAATATGCCCAAAGAGGCCCGGAAAGCGGTGTGCTTCTGGTCCTCATGATGCATCTTTATCTGATTGTATCCTGATGATCCGTCCATGAAGGAGAAGATTTTGTGAGTGGATGCGTTATCTATCATCAGCTCAGTGACTGGTACTGGAAAGTCGTCCTTTGGGCAAGCTTTGTTGAGTCCCGAAAGTCCACACATATGCGCACCGTCCCATTTTTCTTCATCATCGGGACGATGTTGGCGATCCAATCAGGATATTGAACCTCTTAGATAAAACCGAAGTCGATTAGTTTCTTGACCTTGGCGTTGATGCTCATCTCAAGATCGAGCCGCATTCTTCTCGGTGCTTGTTTCATCGGCTTGACGTCCGGAGATATTGCCAATTTGTGTACAACAATCTCTGGATCTAGTCCTGGCATCTCGGAATAGTTCCATGCGAAGCAATCTTTCTGCTGCATGAGCACGTCCTTTAGCGTAGCCACCCTTTCTTCAGACAACAGCTCACTGACGAATGTCGGTCGTGGGTCACTTGCTAACCCCAAATCAATTTTCTTAAGGTTATCTGCAGCAGTATGTATTCTATCTTCCAGCTCTTTCAGCGCCGGTGGAAACTATGAGATCACCTTGCCATCATCGTTTTCGAAGCACCAGGGGAGATCATCCATATTCTCGGGCTCTTCTTTTGACAGCGTTATCGCGTGACAGGTATGGGATCTTTTCCAAGATAGATGTTGATCGGGTTCTACTCTCGCTATACGCGTCGCTTTCAGTTCATGCTTCTGTAGCGGGCTTACCCTCCAACTGCTGGATAGAGCGAACCTGCCTTGTTGATATTGGTCTTCGACCCAGTTCTTGAAGGTGAAGCAGTCTTCGAGAAGATGTCCTATTGCTCAGTGATAGGAGCAATAGTCTGGGTGGGAGATCTCGTTCGCTTGCTCGGGGTGCTTGGACTCCGGGAGTGTCATCATCTTATGCTTTACAACGAGATCGAATATCTTTTTTGTCTTGTCTTGGGGAAAATAATACTCTCGACCCATCTTCTTTATAAGAGACGGATCCCGGCTGCTCGATTCTTGATTGCGTGGCTTCTCAGACCCGCTTTGCCATTGTCGAATGTTTTTTCCATTTTTCGGTTTATTTTTTCCTCTACGCCGGGTCTTTTGTATGATGGGTTGGCGACGAGGAGCATTGTCATTTTCAGCGACCTGTTGAAGGAGGCGCTGCGTCCTGGCTTTCTCGTAAATGGCCATTTCGCGGTTATGGTCATCCCGGACCTTTTGACCCGCTTCTCTTATTAGCTTGTCCATCCATTCTTCAAATGAAGGACTCGGCATTTTGATGGCAGGACCTTGTTTTGGTTCAGGGTCAGTGTCTTTTAACAGAACGTCTCCTTCTTTATCGAAGTCATGTATGACGTAGCTGCCATGGACTTGCTCCCGTTTTTTGGATTGAACATATCCAAGCCCAATCGTTTCCATTTTCCCATTGGGCAACTTTCGCTGAGTTCCGGAGACGTCCCAAATCCTGTTGTAGAATCGAGCTTGTCGAGCGGTCTGTTTGAAGGGTACACCTTGGCGCCTCAACAGCCTTTTCAAGCTTTCTGTGTAATATCTAGGCAGACGGATGGGCTGAAGCCTGTCAAGTGTAGAATCAGCACCATGCCAAATTTCTTTTTCCACTTTGTTTTCCGTTGATCGATAAAAGAGGATCGCCTTTTCATCTCTTCGCCTGGGAGGGACGTAGAATGTCTGCAGTTCTTGCACACTATAGGTGTCAAGCGTGTCAAGCTCTTTGTAATGCTCTTGCGGAACCATGGCAATTTGCAAACTCCGATCATCGCTAGCGAGGGCTTGCATTGATGGCCGAGCGGAAAATACAGCGTTAGTCTCATCTTCTGAGTCGCTGTCGAAGATCAACATAGGGATGGACGGTCCCGGCTTGTTGCATTGGGGCGGCCCTAAATAAACTATCTCTTCTTCCTCCTCGGTATCACTCCCGAAGACCGGAATAGTAGTGATGGCTTTGTTCTTCGGTCTGTGACATCTTTTCATGTCCTCGAAAGCTGGTAAGAAGTATTTTTCATCTTTGTACTTTCGGACTTCATTCACGGAGAATGGGTTCAGCTCTCCTGTTACGGTATACTTGAGACCATCCTTGAAATACTTCATACACTGATGTTGGGTAGAAGGGATAATGTTGTACTCGTGTAACCAAGGCCTGCCGAGCAAAGCATTGTAGCACGTCTTGGCGTCAATGACATGAAACTTAATGTCCGTGACAAGCAGCCCAAAGCGTAGTGCCAATATTACAGACCCAAGTGTTCGTGATGACTGGGAGTCAAATCCGGAGATGGTGATTTTATCACAAGCGAGGTGCTGAACGCTCATGCAAATTTCCTTCAACACTCTCACGTTGAGGAGATTGACGGAAGACCCATTGTCAACCAGGATTTTTCCTATCTTAATGTCATGACAGTATCCGGAGACATAAAGAGGACGGTTATGCTCGCACGTCCTGAGGAGGAGGTCTTCATTGCCAAAGGTGATATCGGCTGTGTGCACTTCTTCCATCTTGTCCTTCACCTTTTCTTCGGCAAGGAAAGCTTGAAATTGTTGGGCTCTTGTAATGCCCTGATCAGAGAATCTCTCGCCTCTTTAGATAGCAGAAGGGCGTCGAGAATGCTGAGCTGCGAGGGTATTTTCCTCAGGTGTGCAAGAACGTTGTAGTCCACCTTACTTTTCTTTGGCGGGTCTTTGGCTGTCAGCTCTTCGACGGCTTGGTCATCAAGGATGATATCCTCAGGGATCTTTTCTTTCCCTTTATCTTTTCTATTTGACCCACTGTTCGAGGATCCAAGATTCTTTTCGGGCAGCGTACGATTGCGCAGCTGAATATTTTCATAGGTCTTCGGTTCTTCCTCTTTTCCCGAGGTGGATTCTTTAAAGAGAGGGCCAAGAGTCATTTCTTCGTCAGAGTCGCTCCCGAAGGTGAGAAATTGCGATCCCCCAGTGTCGACCATGTGACAGTTGCCGGTAGTTCTTTTACGCTCCTTGGTCGTATTTCTTTTCTCCCGACGAGTTTTGCATTTCATCCGCTTGAAATGTTGCCGGTGAGCAAAATATCCCTGCCACCATCTTTTAAAAGCGTCGCACTCTTTGGTGGGGTGTGCAATCTTTCGATGATATAAGCAGTAACTAGGATGTATTTCTGCTTCACCAAGAATGTTTCCTTCGGAGGGTGGCAGCTTCATTCCCATCGATATGGCTTTGGCGAACCTCTTCCTCGTCTTGAACCTGCTTTTATTTGCGGCGGATGTACTTTGATCTAGCGGGAGTGTTTCAACCCTTTCGTCCAGTCGCCGGCGTTTGGCTTTTTCAAATATGGCCATCTCACGCTCTCGAGCAACTTTGCTTTTAAAAAGAGTTTCGTCCAGGAATGCATCAATCATTTCATCTGATGGCCCTAGAAGTTCCGGCTTAGGATCTGCCTCCAGTTTCTCTGTGTAAGGAGCTTCTTCATTGTTTATCGACGAGTGAGAGATCACATGGCAGCTTGCTACATAATCTTCAGATTCATCCGACGAGTCTTCTCCATTATCATCATCTCCGTCCTCAAGGACGTGGCTGAGAAATTCTTGGAGTGTGATCGGGGTCCGCACCTTCTGGTTATATTCCTCCAGCGCGTTAATATATTTTTGCAGGTCCGTACGCTTGTTACCAGGCTTCACGGGCTTCTTGGCTTTCTCCTTTTTCTTCGAAGACTTTGACGGCTGGATGTGAGCGCTTTGAATATCACCACCAATTTTTGGAGTTGGGCGCGGCTTCAGCATTCCCTCGATGATCTCGGGTTTCAGTGGATTCTTCCACCCGATTGCTGGGCAGGTGTGGAGATCTTTCAGCATTATTTTTGTTTTGGCTGAAAGAAAGACCTCCCATGGAGCTTCTTCTACGAAAGAACACGATGCCCCCGATGTGTCTGTATTCTTGGGAGCATATGGCTGCGGCGGGTTCACCTTCCAATTTTTAGACAGGGCAAATTTGCCTTGTTGGTATTGATCTTCAATCCAGCCTTTAAAGACGAAGCAATTCTCAATTGGATGGCTTACCATTTGATGGTAGGGGCAATAATTGGGACTATTAGCCTCGCCGGGTTGCAACGGTCATTTTGGATTTGGCAGATTGATGAGCCTGTTGCGCAACGCTAGCTCGAACAATCTCTTCGTTTTGTCCCGAGGAAACGAATAAGGGCGCTTCATCTTCTCATTATAGAATTGCTGCCTCTCGTCTAGGAGATCAGTTAGTTTTGGGCCACTGGGCTGCTTTTGAGTTTTCACGACGAAGGTCACTTTCCCTTTACCTTTTTCGTTCCGCGGCTCCGGCTTTGAAGGAGACGGTCTATAACCCATCTAGTCCATTTGGGCCAGTTTGTCAATCATGGCCTGGAACGTGGTCGGCTTGAAGAACATCATGAATTGGGAAATGGTCGCTTGAGGGTCAATAGTGCCCACGAACATGCCCACTGCCGGCGCTTCTTCGATGCGCTGCTCACATTTCGACTACAAATTCCGCCATCGTATCGCGTATTAAACCCATGTTTCTCTAGGCTTTACCCTGGCGTTAATCAATGCCGTTATTGGGGTGCGTTTACTAGCACTCACGAAACGCTGGGTGAATAGTAGCTCCATCTCTGCAAAAGTCTTGACGGAGTCATTTGGAAGTTCAGAATACCACTCGAATGCCGTCTCCGATAGGCTACCAACAAACTGGCGGAGCAGAAGTTTATCATCACCCCCGGTGTTGCCGCATATGGCTCTGAATTGAGAGATATGCTGATGTGGATTCCCCGTCCCTTTATATACATGAAATTTAGGGATCGTATATCCCGGCGGGTACCTTATTTGGTCATACCAGCCTAGATAAGGTCGTCCAGTCTTAACGATCTGTCCAACCGCTTCGTTTGCCTGGTGAGCTCGTATTTGCTGAGCAGTGTAATCATCCAGAGCGGCCTTGGAAATGGTCTCTTCTTTGGCTGCTGAAAGAGCCTGAGGAGGGTTCGATGTCTCCCCTCTGTCGTCTTCAACGATGATCGGGGGGTCTTCAGCTGGAGGTTCCAGCTGTAACATCATCCCAGCCATGTCTTGGAATAAAAGAGCCATTCGTTTTATATTGGCTGCCTGCTCCACAGCCTCTTTTTCTTTCCTCTTGAGCATTCTTCAGAGGAACTTGGTATCAGTTTCTTGTTACCGACGCTGCTCCAAGATCTCTGGATTTTCTTTTGGCCCAGTGAGTGCGGCCATTGCAGTCAGCATCTCCTGAAGTTTCTGCTGTTGTTGTTCCTGAGCCTTTGTTATCGATCGGGTAAGCGGTCGATGACCCGTAGAAGCACGGCTTTCTTCTTTTCCGGAAGCCATATAAATGGTATGTATTACCATGCCCCCGGACTTGGGACGTTTAGATTCGACATCCTTGTGGTTTGCCGCATTCACGGGGGCTTTCTCTAGTCTCCTTCTCTTTTAAGCGGTTGACGTTGAGGGAGCCGTTGCGGCGGGCATCCATACGGATGACGTCTTCTGTGGTACTACGAGATGGCTCTTTTCTTGCTGAGCTTTGAGCTTCTTTGGCCGGCGAGAGTAGTCCTGGTTAATCACCGACTCCTGAACTTGTCGCCAGAGTTTGTAAATTTTGGATGACAGACGCTGAGGGGGCTGCTCCGGCTTCTTTTCTGTAGTAATCTTCATAGGTGGAGGATATCTCTTCAGCACGGCGGTCGGAGCGTTCTTGCGAACCCTCCTAAGCGGTTCAAAGCTGTTCCCAGTTGGAACAACAGCATTGATTTCCACCATGGGAGCTGGCGGAGTTAGCCCAGAGAGGGAGTTGCCCCTGCCTTCCTTACTCGACGCCAGTGGTGACGTCGAGCATGTCGTGTGGATGGGATTGTTTCAGGTGTAGGGGTGACTTCATCATGCCCCCTATGTTGGCGAAGGGTTGTCGCCGGCGTCAGCCTCATAAAGACCGATGTCCGTTGAGAAGAAATGTCCAATCTGTCAAAGACAGACCTCTGGTCAGGGGAAGCAGCTTTAGGGACTTCGCCTGGAGCAAGAGCCGGAATGGCCAGCCTTGTGAAGACTGACTTCTTAGCAGAAGAAGCCTCTCCGATGATTTCGTCTGCTTGAGCCGGGATGGCTATCCGCTTAGGGATGGCTGCTTCAGGTATCGCGGGCTTGTTAGCGTTCTGGCCCAGCCTGCTGAAAACTGAGGCAGTGGAGTTGGGTGACCCGTTGAGAGGGGCTGCGGTAGTGGTAAGTTGATTAAAGACCGACTTCTTTGGGGCTTTTTGCGGCAGCATCGGGGTATTGAAGCTCATGGGTGGGATCGTAGTCCCAAAGAACAGCCAAGTGGTGGCCTGAATTACTTGGTCCACCGGCATCGTGAACAGGGAGGCCGTCTGGGGCCCATAAGTTATACCTCCAGATGAGGCGGAACGTGAGTTGTAGTTGCAGCTGGAGCATTTTGTGCAGGTAGAAGCCATTGATCTTTCATTTTCTGCATAGAGCAAGACACCAAATCTTAGTACCTCGAATCCAAGGGCAACCATATCAAACCGTGATTCGTTCACGAACATGACACACGAAGTGTGGGGTGGAAAGAGGAAAAGGTCCCACCGGGTGTGCCGGAATCTGTTCCCCGCCGAAAATCGGAGACGCGATAAACGTCTCGCCTGAATTTCAGAGCAGATGCTAATTGATGCTATCCATCCACCTCTCCGAAGATGCCAAGTTGATTTATGACACCACGTATCGAAGGTTTAAACGGATGCGGCTGATATAACAGACTTCGTCAGATTCCCCCTCATTTGAGGGGTTTTTGATTATGGGGACGCTCTTCCCTGCAGGAGCAAGCCCCTGCAGTTAATTACACTGCCGCATCGCGATAACAACTTTCTCCTTCTCCAGATGGTCTCTTCGTGTCGTGGATGTTTGTTTTGTTTTTGGTTGCCCATGGATTGTATACGGAGACTAATTTATGTCGTCGCCCGTAGGGCGTGGATTAGTCCAAATCCGTATTTTCTTAGATTTGGATTTGGGGGTTGGGTTTAAGGATACGTTAGTCTCATTTGAGACTAAGATCAACTTAAACGTTTGTTAAGGATACGTTAGTCTAATTTTTAGGCTAAGATCAACTTAACGGGATCGTTTAGATCCAATCAAGAGAGCATTTGGGCTCTGTTGTTTTAGTTTAGGGACTTTGCGGTCCATTGTTAGTTTAAGAACATTACGGTCTAAGGTTAAGGACATCATAGTCCATGGGTTTAAAGGGACCCCACAGTCCGAGGTTAAGGACATCATAGTCCATGAGTTTAAGGACCCCACAGTCCAGTTTAAAGACGTCACAGTCTGTGAAATGTGTGGTTGTCGGGACCCGTCACCTCTCTGAAGACGTTGAAGGATTACAATGACAAATATCAAAGGAGTGAAGAGATGTACCCTTGAACCATAATTGATTGGCAGATCTGTAATCCAACTTGGAACTAAGATCAATTAATTAGATTATGAGCATATTGGCTCAGTTAAATCTGAATTGAGGACTTATGGCCAATTTGGGCTAAGTCCAATTAAGTTTGAAGTGCTGGCCCTTTGTTGGACTATTGAACATTTGTCTGGGTTCAGCCCCTCATTATTTAGCAATGCTAAACAAGAGTTTGAGGGCTTCAATAACATTTTGTCTTTGGCTGAGCATTAAACATTATAGTTCTGGGTTTTAAGGCTCATTTGAAGGGGAGATTTGCCTCTGGAAAACTTATCCAATTTGGGCTAAACTGGTTTTAAAATAGTGTTAAACACTAGAGGATATCTGACGGTCACGTGTCCTCATGTGATGTATTTAAAACAGTGTTAAACACTGGGGACAAAATGCTCAAAATAGTGTTAAACACTAGAAAGGAAGGGGTCACGTGGGGTCACGTGAGGCGCCTGAAGATGGGGCCAAACCTCCTTTATTTTACTCTCAAATCTGCAAATAAGTGTTAAACACTTTTGACCTTCTGGCCATCACGTGTTGGCACGTGATGGGTATCCGTGTATTGATTATTAAAGTGTTTATTAGAGGTCACGTGATGACACGTGAGAGCGCCCAAAATCAGTACTACCTTTGCCTTTGTTCTCTTTGTTTTGAAGGTCACGTGGGAGCACGTGAGGCATTGCCTCTGGGCTAATTCCTTCTTATTTTGAGGAGTCCATTAAAGGGTCACGAGGGGGGCACGTGACCTAGTCTTGTTCGCTCTTTTCTGCTCATTGAGAATGGGGGTCACGTGTTACCACGTGACCAAGTTCTTTACGTGCATGGAGAACTTTAAGTCTCTTGTTTTAAGAATTAAATTCTCTGTAGGGTTAAACCCTAATTCTGTTTTTAGAGGAATTAAATTCCTATGTATGTGGAAGAATTAAATTCTTATGTAGGGTTAAACCCTAATTTCATTTAGAGGAATTAAATTCTTATGAATTTAGGGAGAATTAAATTCTCATGCAGGGTTGAACCCTAGTTTTATTTGGAGGAATTAAATTTCTATGAAATTGAGAGAATTAAATTCTCATATAGGGTTAAACTCTAGTTTTAAGAATTAAATTCCTTAAACTCAAATTCTCTCTCTAGGTCCTGGATCTGCATGGCAGAATCTCCCCGATGAGAATTAAATTCTCAACTTGTGGGGAGGTCTGCTTCTACAGATCTTCAACCAAAGAAAGAACTAAGTTCTTATTCAGAAGAGTTAAACTCTTAAACTAGAGAATTAAATTCTCTTTTATTTTATGGAACTTAGATTTCTTTCCCCTTTCTCACCTAGGGTTTCTTTTCTCTAAAAGGAACTTCTTTTCTCTCTTGAGAATTAAATTCTCCTCCTTTCTCTCTGTTGTTGTTTTTTCCTCCAGAAAATCAAAATTCCCAAGATCTCTTCTCTTCTCTTCTTGGCTCCTATTTATAGGAGAAAGAAAAGAATCGATTTGTTTAGTGAATCTTTCATTGAAATATTTTGGTTGTTTTTGTAACTAACATGATCTTTTAGATCATTCAGTGAATTTTATTCACCATTGGATTTTTAATCTAGAAGATATTATGCTTGTTATTCTTGGTGAATTTCAGGGAAACCTTTCCCTGTGTAAAATCTTTTCATAAATTGGTGATTTTTAATCACCATTGGATTTTTAATCCAACGGTGCTCTATTTTACAGGGCACCATCTTTTTGTTTGGAAAGATTTAAAGAAATATATTCCCGGTCAGGTTCTTTGATTTCTCTTAATTAAAATTTAATTCTATTAGTTCAGAAGGCTTTTAAAAGTCTATCACGTGTTGGCACGTGATCCCATTATTTGATTATTAAATAGAATTTAATCCTATTGATTACACGTGTTGACACGTGACCAGAATTTAATTCTGTTTTTAGGGAGCTGAGGAATCATCACGTGTCAGGACGTGACCCTTGGTCACGTGTGAGCACGTGACGCCTCATTGAGGTTTTTCCTTGCTATTTTGTTACATTTTTGTTTGATTAGAATTTAATTCTATAAAGTAGAGATCATAGGAACCTATCACGTGTCAGCACGTGACCTTTGGTCACGTGTGAGCACGTGATACCCCATTGGGGAATTTCCTGATATTTTATCAGGGAACAAGTGTATTTCATCTCTTTTCACGAGTTTATGCCCTTTCGGGTTTTCACAAACTCGCCGGCAGTCCTGCTTTTTTTACTCACGGAACTATTTCGGGTTTTCATCCGTGCCCGTTTTGCTTGTGGACATACCGGTTTTGTTTTGTTTTTTTTTGTCGCTGGTGGGACTTTAAAAGTAGTCTCACCGGCAAGACTTGGGAGAGATAGGGGTCGTTTACGTTCGTGAATTGTATACGGTTTTATAGGATGTATGATCTAGACCGTAGGGCTTGTGTGCTCAATTCGCCTGCGACTTGGAGCATTCACGCGTAATATTTCTTGAGATATTGGCCATTGATAGGTGGCATGGGCCTTTCTCCATCGGCATTTATCAGCTGGTAGGATCCTCCATCAAACACTTTCTCGATGACGTATGGTCCTTCCCAGTTTGGCTCGAATTTTCCCTTGGCATGTCGATTGGGGATGATCGGTCTTTTGAGGACCAACACCAATTCACCTTTCTTGAAAGCGCAGAGACGGGTTATCTTGTCATAGGCCCGTGACATTTGGACTCAGTATAGCTCCAGATTTTGCTGCACCACGAGCCTCTTTTCTTCGAGGGCGTTGAGCTCTTCAAGCCAAAGGAGCACGTCTTCCTCCTCCGTCAACTCGTGCTGAACGATCATTCTTAAGCTTGGAACTTCGACTTTGAGGGGGAGGACCACCTCCACTCGGAAGAGCAATGAGTATGGAGTGGACCGAGTTAGAGTACGGTGCGTGGTACGATATGCCCACAATGCCTCGTGAAGTTTGAGATTCCAGTCTCTCTTGTTGGCTGAAGCATTTTCCTCAGGAGCTTGCATAGTGTCTTATTGAAGGCTTCGGATAGCCCATTGGCTCTTGGATTATAGATAGAGGAATATCTCCAGTCTATCTTATGCTGAGTAGCGAACCTTGAGACTTTGAAGCTCTTAAAAGAAGGCCCGTTGTCACAAATGATTCTTCTTGATGTACCGAAGCGGTATAGAATATTATGTTGGAAGAACGTCAGAATATTTTCTGTCTTGACTTCTTTTAGCGGGACAGATTTAGCCCATCTGGAGAAATAGTCAGTTGCGGCCAATATGAACCGGTGACCTCTGGATGACAGAGGATCAATTGGGCCAACTATGTCTGTTCCCCAGACTTCGAAGGGCCATGACGCCACCGTAGGATGCAACGGATTGGGATGCTTGTGAATGAAATCACCGTGAATTTGGTAGATATGAAATTTCTTTGCATGCTCTCCGCAATCCCGTATCATGGTAGGCCAGTAATACCCAAGCCGTTTAATTTGAAGTCGCATCTTGGGGCCAGATTAGTGAGCACCGTAAACGCCCGAGTGAACTTCTTTCATGACCTTTTGGGCTTCGTCCAATGAAAGACACCTGAGCCAGAGTTGGTCATATGACCTGCGGTATAGCGTGTCATTTACAAACACGTATCGGAGAGCTCTCTTCTTCATCTGAATCCTCACAGATTTTCCTTCGGGCAGCTTGTCGTATCGGAGGTACTCTATGAAGGGTTCTCTCCAATCGGGCTCGTCTTGGATGATCGAAGCTTCTTCGGCAGGATTGTTCTCTTGTTCTACGCTTTCTTCTTCACGCAAAGAGGATGGAGGCAGAATTTGCCGGCTACTGACTGTGATTAGAATTTCGTCCATGTCAGGATCAGCTAGCTCTTTAGCTAGGCGAGCGAGTATGTCGGCTTTTCCGTTCAACGCTCTAGCGACTCTCATTAGTTCAATGTGAGTGAACCGTTTCATGAGTTCCACCACTCGACTTCTGTACCGAGCTAACTCGGGTTTGTATATCTTATAGTCGCCACTTACTTGGTTAACAACAAGCTGGGAATCACCGTAGACTTGTAGCCAAAGGATTTCCATTTTTATAGCGAGCTCCAGACCAGCTATCAGAGCCTCGTACTCAGCCTCGTTGTTTGTGCGAGGCTCGGTGAGAGAAAAAGAACGCCGTAGGGTTCCCATCGATGGCATGATGAACACCACTCCTATCCCTGCTTTTATCTCCGGGACGCTTGATTTACTGAAGGTCCTTATTGATGAGGCTCCATCGAAGTAGAGCTCCCAACATGGCTCGCTATTCTCGAGGTGCAATATTTGTTCATCGGGTAATTCATAATTTAGCGGAGACTCTTCTGGTATAGGATGAGCAGAAAGGAAATCGGCGAGGGCTTGCCCTTTTATTGCTTTCTGAGAAGTATAAACTATGTCAAACTCAAGCAGCATGACAACCCACCTTGTTATTCTGCCGGCGAGGCTTACTTTGGTCATTAAGTGTTTGAGCGGGTCGACCTTGGAGATTAGCATAACCCGATGAGCAAGTAGATAGTGCCTCAGCTTCTTCAAAGCGAATATAAGAGCCAGGCATTGCTTTTCGATCGGGGAATAGTTGTGTTCCGCCCCGACTAAAGTTTGACTGAGGTAGCAGAGGGCATTCTCTTTCCCTCCTCGTTGTTTTGGGCAAGGAGTGCACCGAGTGACTCATCTAGCGCGGCAATATAGAGAATCAACGGTTTATTTAGAATAGGGGAAACAAGCACTGGAGGGTGCAACAGGTACCGTTTGATGCTTTCGAACGCTTCTTGACATTCGGCATCTCAGACAAAAGGAGCTCTTTTCTTCATAAGCTTTGAGAATGGCCTATATCTCCCCGATAAATTTGAGATAAATCTTCGTATATAAGCAAGCTTGCCTTGAAAAGATTTAGCTGCGTCAGACTCTTTGGAGGGGACATCTCTATAATGGTCTTTATCTTGGATGGGTCAACTTTGATCCCCCGATGTCGGACTATAAAGCCCAGGAATTTTCCCGATGACATGCCAAAAGCGCACTTCCGAGGATTCATCTTCAAATCGTATTCCCTCAGTCTAGTGAAAACGGCCCTGAGATCTTGGATGTGATTGGCCTTGGTTTTAGTCTTGACGATCAAATCATCAACATAACATTCGATGACTTTATGGATTAATTCATCAAAGATATTGGTCATTGCCCTTTGTTATGTAGCACCTGCATTCTTCAGTCCGAACGACATCACCTTGTAGCAGTAATTTCCGATCATGGTTCGAAATGCTGTGTGTTTCTCATCCTCAGGCGACATCTTGATCTGATTATATCCAGACGAGCCATCCATGATGGTGATAGCTCGTAATTTGAGGTGTCATCGACCATCATTTCCATGACTGGTAGCGGGAAGTCGTCTTTAGGGCATGCCTTGTTGAGGTCCCTGAAATTGACACAAACTCGGATCTGCCCATTTTTCTTCTTCACTAGGACTATCCATGCGAAGCAGTCTGCATATTTCTCTTCTCTGATGAAGCCAGCATTGATAAGTTTCTTAGTTTCCTCGATGACCTTTTCTTCTAACTCCCTTCTCATTCTTCGGGGAGCTTGTTTGACTGGCTTGACATCTGGAAAAAATAGCCAGCTTATGCATGGCTACCTCAGGGGAGAGGCCAGGCATTTCTTTGTACGTCCATGCGAAACAGTCAGCGAATTCATGCAGCAGGGCTACTATCTGCTCTTTCATTTACTCTGACAAGAGTGAGCTGATATAGGTCGGTCTTGGATTATCGGGCGTTCCCAAATCAATCTCGGTTAGCTAATCGAAGGTTGCTTGTCCGCCATCTTCCAGCTCTTGAGGAGCTTCTTCTGGCTCGGCTATCTCGTCATTATCGTTTGATCTTTCGCTGGCTTCACCAACATGGATCATGTAGCATTCCATGGAATCAGGTTGAATGAAACCTATGCCCCGTCTATCTGGAATTCGTCCATCGATGAGTGCTCGGACCTGAGGCGGATGCCATAGCCCTTCGTAAAACTTCGCTTCGGAGTCAGTTTGATATAGCCGACACCCGCACTTTTTAAAGTATTCACGCATCTCGGGCGCATAGTATCTGGGATTGAGGACGACTCTTATGCCTCTCTCATAGGGAAGGCACGTGACAGACAAATCATCCGGGTGCACAACGGGATTTGACCCATAAAACAGGATGCTCTTTATCCACTTTTCCTTCTAAGAATGTAGAAAGTTTTCAGCTGGTCCACGGTGGAGACTGACAGTGCATCGATCTCTTTGCACATCTTCTTCGGCACCCTTGTGACGGCTAGGGACCCTTCTGTAACTTCGAAGGTCTCTCGTAGCTTCGTTGTTCGCACAATAGCCCGATTTGCATAGCTGTTGCAAGACAGATCCTCTTCTTCTGATTCTTCAGTGTCACTGCTTAAACGATGGCGGATTTTGCTGTCGGATGGGCCTTCAGTATCAGATCCGTCCGTATCGCTACCAAAACAAGGGCGAGTTTTACGGAAGGACGGACTTCCAGCGTCGGACTCATCAGTGTCACTGCCGAAACGCGGACGCATATAGGGGTTTCTGCTTTTGAAAGTGACAGCCGGCTCAGACTTGCTTTTGAGTTTCGGGGCTATTCTGTCTTTGGTCAGCTGTGTCTCAGCACTTTGGAGGTTCACAAAGTAGAATCTTCATATCGGACTTCATGCACACCGAACGGCTGGATGTCTCCGTCAATGTGTCTTTCTTCACCATTTTTAGTATACTTCATGCATTGATGGAGAGTTGACGGAACGGTGCCGTAATCGTGGAGCCACGGCCGTCCTAAGAGAATTTTATAAGACGTGTCATCGTCAATCACGTATATCTTAGCTTCAGTTTGCAGATCCCCAAATTTGATTGGCAAAGCTATAGACCCCAGAACTTGCTAGCAGTTTTGATTGAAGCCTTGAATGACAATCCTTTCCCTTGACAGGTGTCGAACGTCCATTGACAAACTCTTCAGAGTCTGCAAGTTCATGATGTTTACTGAGGATCCCGGATCAATCAATATACGATTAATCCGATCTCCGTCGTTGTACCCGATCACATAAAGAGGCCGATTATGCTCAGCCATTCCCAGTAGCAAGTCTTCGTCCTTAAACGTTACTACGGCGGCATGCAGAGCGTACTGGGCTTCTTTCATATTAATTTCCGCAAAGCGAGCCTGATACCACTCAGGGTTTTGTAGAGCGTGAATGAGAACATCTCTAAGTTCTTTAGATAGGACCAAGGCATCGTAGATGCTCAAGAAAGACGGAAGCTTTCGGAGATGAGCCAAGACATTATATTCCACCAAGGAAGAACTTGAGTTTTCATTAGCCGGTTCTCTGCCATCTTCCTCATTAGCCACATGTTTTTCCTTTCCTTTTGGGGCGTTGCCCTGATTTGGCGGCAGAGCCTTGCCGCTTCTGAGATGGATTTAGTTGGCCTTTGTGGCGAGCTCTTCGTCCTCTTCGGGAAAACAGAGCTCCTCCTCAAAGTCGCTGCCAAGATGGATGGCGTAGCAGGTCACTATAGGGATCTCTTTATTGGAGTCTTCTTCTAACTCCTCCAGAATTTCATCCGCTTCTATAGGGAGGAACTCTTATAATTGAATCAGAGTTCTTTCTTTCTGTTCATAGTCTTCGAGGGAATCAATATATTTTTGAATGGTCGATCTCCCTGCAAACTCTTTTTCGCGCCGAGCTATACTTTTCTTCTTCTTGAGCTTTTTGGATTTTGAGCCTGATGGAGCCGCATTGGCAACTGGAATGGTAGGCTTCTTCTGCCCTTCCTATTTCGTCCTGGGCTCCTTCTGAAGTAGCTTAAGCATCTTCTTCGTCTTATTAGATATGTGCTTACTCCAAGGGGGCTGCGGTGAGTCGGATTCATTTCTCGAGGCAGCGGGTTCAGCTGTCTGCTCCCAGATGGCTTCAGCTTCCATTTGTATAAAGTTGGTGGTTGCAACTTGATTGTTCACTAACACACTCTTGGACAGCTCGATCTCCCCAGTCTTGTACTGCTTCTCGACCCAATTTTTGAAGATATAGCAATTCTCGATTGCATGACTCACTACTCGGTGGTACGGGCAATATAGAGGATTGTAGGTCATTTTTGCTTCATGAGGTCTTTTCGACTCCGGCAATTGTAGACCGTTGTTCAGGGCATCTTTGAATATCTTTCGGACCTTGTCCCTCCTGAAAGAGTAAACCCTGTTCTTTTTCTCCTCTAGGGAATTCCCTTCTCCTCCCAGCATTGGCTTACGAGACCGGTTGGTTTTGGATTCGCCTGCCCTTCACTTTTCTTCATTGTCAGAAACGTTGAGGACATTGGTATTGCTGGAATTCCCGCTTCTACGGTTGTCGTCCCTCTTGCTTTTCCAAGTCTTGTCTATCTGAGAGTCCGGGGTAGACTCTTGCTTTGAGCGTTCCAGCATTTGGACTTTCTTGGTTAGCTCCTGAAATGTCTTGAGGCCTGCTGTACATAAGAACGGGACCATCCAATTGCTGAGATCCCAATGAGGAGGTTGACAGACTGGTCCTGCTCCAGCGGCGGTTCGCACTTGACCGTGAGATTACGCTATCGGGTGATAAAGTCGGTGTTGCTTTCATTCTTCCCCGGCTTGGTCCTCACAAGGTCAGCAATGGAGATTTTATCACTGGCACTCATGAACCTTTGACGAAACAGAGACTCCATTTGGGCAAAGGTAATGACGGACCCGTCTGGTATACTCGCGTACCAGTTGAAAGCGACACCGGTCAGGCTGTTGACAAACTGACAAAGAAAGAGCACATCATTGCCCCATGTATTTCCGCATGATGCTTTAAAGTGGGCGACATGCTGATTTGCATTTCCCGTCCCGTCAAATCTTCCGAACTTAGGAATGACGTAGCCGCTCGATAACTCGATCAAATCATACTCTGCGGGATATGGCCGTCTACTATTGCTAATTTCTTTCTGAGCTTCAGCTTCGGCCACCAATGTTTTAACCTTGCTGGTGACCAAATCCACTATCCGATCTTGTGTTAGCGGGATAGTGCTATTCGGGGCCAAGGCGTCCCCAGAAGCGGAATGTGGCCGGCTTTCGTGCGACTCGACCAATCTTGGACCCAAAGGGACAGGCATCGGCTGCTTCGGATTGTCATCACCCGGCTCATGAGTAGAGACTTGTGTTTGATTGGGAGGCGCTCGAGCAATTTGAGCCGTAAGCTGCATCATAACGTTCGTTAGGTCGTCAATTTTCGAATAGAGTTTGGCCATCTCTTTATCTTTGCTCCTGAGCTGTTTTCGAAGCTCTTGAAGCAGCTCTTGCTCCGCGGTCCTGGGGCGGAAAGTCGGCTTTTCCTCACTGTCCGAGCTTGACTCTACATGGACTGAGGGGTCTTTCTGCCTATCATCCTTATTGAGAGGGTTTTCATCATCCAGCGAAGGCGGCTGTTCTTGGGAAGCGGCAAGCACATTCAAGCCAGATTGGGCTTGGGATATGGTGGCCCCATCCTTGCTTTTGCTGCGAAGGTTGTCGCTGGGGCGACCGCCCGCCATATAGACCGTATGGATAACATATCCAGCCGTATTTTTATTATCGGCGGCTGATTTCACGGATCACTGTCTTGATCCTCCTATTTCGGTAACAGGCAGTCGACTGAAGGCGGCTGGCCTGGCCAGATTCTTGAATGGTGCTAACACTTCCTTTTTGGTTTTACCCTGCTGTTTTTGCGCGGCACAAAGCGCCTGATAGACTCTTGAAGAGACAGTGTCATACTTTTTCTGTTAGGGCTGGGACACGTCTCTTTGAAGCAACGTTCGGACCGCTGTCTTCTTGATTCTGGCGGTCATGGTATTTTTCTGAACCCACTTTAGAGATTCGAAGGAATTGCTGATTTTTACGGCCGACTCAGCCGTCGTCGCGGAGTAACCCTGCTCTTGGAACCTCACAAGATTCCACATGGCCGAAGTCCTAGCCCTCTTGTTGGCTCGATACCTGAGCCGCTTCTGCCTTAACTTTTCTGTTTTAAGCACTTGGCAGACTTCGGCTCTTTGGGAAGACGTCGTAGACCGATTGATAGAGAGACTAGAGAAGATGCCCGTTCGCGCGATTGTCAAGGGCACCATCCGAGCTTGCTGGAGCTGCTTTGTGGCCCCATTGGTGTTGACGGCCTTTCCCCCAATTAGAACAGTAGAGAGCCGTTCGAATACAAATTTGCATCTGAGGTGGGATGCTTTGGCGACCACAACGTTCCACCTCCTGCCCCTTGAGGTCGGTTTGGCCGCTTGGTTTGCCGTGACCTCCGCCAGATGAGTGCTTCCAGCAGGGTAGATGATGATGGAACCAAATTGACGGGGTGGCTCCTTCCATTGCCGGCTGAGATTGGAAGGAAAAACTACGCAGGCATTGATCTTGACCACGTACGAGATCGGGGGTCGCGTCGGAAGCAGAATTCATCTTAGGAGACATCGTCGTTGAAAGTTGATTGCTGCACGAAAAAAATATTATTTCAGTACAAACATCGACATATATGTTAAATGAGTTCGCATGAACACTTGACCCGAGATATGGGAGGAGAGAAATGTCCCACCGGGTGTGCCAGAATCTGTAGGGTGTTTTTCGTCACCCCATTGAGATGGGAACATGCGCGCGCTTGTCAGGCGCATTACAGATTCCTCCTGCCTAGGGTAGGCTAGGGTTTATTGATTGTGGGGATCCGAATCTCCGGCAGTCATGAACTAAGCTGCTGTTAATTACCCCTCGCTTTTGGAGCGAGAGAACCTCCGATTGACGGGTCGAACAGGTCATGCGAACTCAATGTGCAGTATTGTGTTTTGAAGGGGTTTTGGATATATCAGGGACCCCGCGGAGTTTTTAAGGGGGTCCCACTACCCGGATAGAGGGCTGAGGGTCAAGGGGGCTAGCAGACCCCTTGCGGGATGCGGGGCAGCACCCCGTTAGAAATTTTTTCTAACGGGGACAGTGTTGTGGAGTGTGTGTGTGTATAAAAAAGGGAAGAATAGCGTCCAGAGGACGCGTTGGTGCCAGTGCCTCACGTACCTAACACGCGGGCGCTGGGCGCTTGAGCGCTGGATGCTTGGACGCTAGCGCCTCACGTGCCCGGCACGTAGGCTCTAGCTGCTTCACGTGCCCGGCACGTGGGCGCTGGACGCTTGGACGCCGGTGAAAAGAAGGGGTTTTTACCCCCGGAAATAGGAGTTAAACTCCCAAAAGAGTATTTTGAGTGGATTTAAACTCCAAAAGATTTAGATTTGGAGTTAAACTCCTAAAGGATCTGGATTAGGAGTTAAACTCCTTTGAGAATTTGGGTCTTGGAGTTGAACTCCCCAAAAATCTTTAAAGGTTCTTCTCTCTTAAGCCTTGGATCTTCTCTTGAGTCTTGGATCTTTTCCAAAATGGGATTTTCGGAGATGGGTCACCTTCTTCCTCCTCTTTATTGGCCGGATCTTGGAGGAAAGGAGGGGTGAGATTCAAAATCTTCCCCTTTTGAGATCTGATGGAAGATCCGACTTCCCCTTCAAGGGTTTGATGGTGAAAAACTATTTATTTTTAGAAAAGGAAGAGTTAAACTCTTGATTTAATTCAAAAAGGGGGAGAAGGTTTTAGAATCTTGAGGATGGAAAAGGAGCACAGACCCTAATTTTTTGAGAGAAAAAAAAGTGTTCTTCTTTTTTCATCATCATGTTGCCTTATATAGGCTTACACATTTACATATAGCCTTTTGGGCTTTACAAAATGACATTTTGCCCATCCCATGTCTCATGTGCTCATTTCTTTTGCACATGAGCCATGGGCTTTACAAAAATTTGACTTTATGCCCATAAATATTACATCAAAATTACATTTTTATTTTGGCATGGGGGAGGCCGGCCGCGGGGCTCGACTTGGGCATGGACCCACTTGATCTGGGCTTGGGCCCGCTTACTTGGGGTTGACTTTGACTTTGACTTGGTCAACCGGGATGCAATTTTCGACCCCAACAACTATAACATTGTTTGCACCAGAATTAGGGCCTTGAAAAATAGGACGACTGACTACATAGGCTGGGCAGCACATTGAAGAAGGTGAGCCGAGGTCAAGTCTTCGGCCGGCAAAGATATTTTGACCGACTTCGTTTAGCCTGATGAGGCAGACAAGTTGATGCAGAGCATATTGCTAAGGGGTAGTTGATGCAGAGCAGATTGCTAAGGGGTATCTGTATCGTTTGAAGCGAAATAAATCCAAACGGACAAATCGGAGGCCTAGTTTTTAGATCCATTTTTGAGAGGCCATAAATTTTGATCCGTAACTTGGATCGACGAAGTGTTCTTTCGTAATCAAAAATGGGAGGACGAGCTCTATTTTTGGCCGACGAGTCATCCTGCTTGTGTCCCGATGGGCCGCCGAACTGCGATCTGACATCATTTAAAGGGTCTTCTGTGATCTCACATCATATAAAGGGTCTACGAAGGCTCTGAAGTATATGGCGCAGGTTGACAATTTCTTAATTAAGTTTTTTTCTTAGTTATTTTTATGTATTTCGAATACAAGACTTTAGTAATATTTCGTTATCACGGTTAGGCTCTAGGGTATTATTTTGTAGGTTGGATTTTGATTAATAAAATTTCGAGGTTTCCTCTTCCTGGATTTGCACTAGAATTTATCACATCTGCAAAACGACATCAGCCTCAATCTGTAGAACGATATCTATCAATGCATATCCTACGCCACATGTATACGAGAGAGTGGGTTACTGAATGGGCAGTCCGTGCTATAAGGGTGTGAATGCTATTCTAGAAGACTAAATAGAAGGTTCGAAGGAGAACACAAGCTCACTCTGATCAATCAACAACATTTGATCAATACTTATTTCATAACTTATCATAGAAGTAGTGTAGAAGGCCGTGCTTTTAGAGACCCTGTGGAGTAGAGTGTGAATCCCTTCCTGTCAAGTAACTCTTGTCACCTTGGTGGCGTCGGCCATGGTTGTGTCATCACCATAACAGAATGCGAATCCCTCGATGGTTAAGACTTCGTCAACGGCTAACATTAGCTTGCGAATCTTCTCTAAGATTGAGGCTTAGGTGTACCATGCGAATCAGTTTTTGGCTGAAGTGAAAAGAAGATAATGCTAAGGCCTGAGCGCTCATTCATTACTTGTATAATGCAAATCCCTTCAAACTGAGCCTCCTGAACAGTGTGCATCCTTATAGGAGGACTTAAGAACAAGCCTCAGTTGACGACTCGTCGATCGGTAGTCACGCCTAAGTTACATTATGGCGTAACTCCCCATGGAAGAGACTAGATGTGAAATTCAGCCATTTCAGCTATTGTATCTTTGTGCAGTGCGTGTTATGTAAAATGACTTATTGGATGATCTTTGAAACCGATGTTCTACGTCAGTGCTGTTAAAATGATAGGGCCATCGCTGTGTAAATGGCCGCTGTCTGCAACTTTAATGTGTTACTGGCTTTTTGTGCGGCTGTTTGATTTGTTCATGTTAGGATTACCTAGCACCTTATGAAGGGTTTGGAAGCATCACATGTACCAAAAATTAAAATTTTAGGGTGCTAAGTGAACACACAAAGAATCATTCCTAGAAAATTAGGGTTTCAAAAACAACACATCATCACAAGTAAGGAAAGCTAGGGTTTTGAGAGTACAACCTTTGTAGCTCCCTACGCTAGACCCCTCGGGTACTTGGGGTTTGGAAAAGGTCCGCTTGAACTCCTCTAGGTCCACGATGATCCACCCGGAATCCGCTTTGTCCAAGCTTGCAACTTCACAAGATCAAGAAAGAAAATGGAAGCTAACACTCTCCACTAATAGGCAAGACTAGTGTAGAATGGTGTTGTGGTTCTTTTTCTCACTTCAAAATCCTATCTTGTTGAGTATTTTGCTCACTTTAGTGATCTAGAGAGCAAAAGAGCAAGGAAGAAGAAGATGATGGCTTTTGAAGAAGAAGAGAAATGATAATCACTCATGAAAAATAGAAAATATATGTATATATATTCCACTCTTCATCTCAAACCATGGTTATATTATATGGATATTATTTCACTTGAGTTAAAACATAAAAGAAAAGATTAACACATGGTTAAAAGGTAGGTGAGTATGGTTAGTTGAAGAAGAGTGTAGAAACCATGTATTAATCTTTATCTTTTGTTTTAAAACAAATGCAAATATATATATATATATATATATATATATATCCATATATATAAACATAAGGTGTGATTCTTATATTGCCATCATTTTCTATGTATATACAACCATGAAGGATGATGTATGTATGTAAGTGTGCATGCACATCCATATGTGCATGAACAAGAAAAAAATGCATACATGCATGCATGTAAGTCCATGTCACGCACCCCACTAACTTGCGGGGAGGCGGAATATATGAAAAACGATCATCAAAGCTTCGTAACACGGACTTGAGCGCATGAATCGTAATCTAAACCATTGCTAACGATATACTAGAGGTTTAACTACTCGGTACCGGAGTTATACCTCACGTTACATGTCCTTCGGGTCTTCATCGCTGTCCTCCACTCCTCGTAGGCTCCTTGGAACATCGGCAACTTCACGGCCTCCTCGAATCAAAGACGATCCACCCGAAAGCTTCTACGCCAAGCTTAATCTCAAACTTGAGATAACTAGGTTGCTTAAAGTGCTAATCTAAGCTACCTAGAGGATATAGAGTGAGGTTATGGATGTTTTAGTCTATCTAACCCTTGATCTCAACACATGAGAGGTTAGGGTTAGGGTTTCAAGAGAGAGTGAGCTTGAGGAGAGAGAAGGTGAGAATGATAATTGAATAAAGCTTATGAGTATCATAATAGATATGAAGCATTTTCTTTTATGAAGAAAAGAGTAAAGAGTGATGAATAATCATGCTTCACAAATATCAAGTGGTGATTCATTAGCATGAGTCATTAAGCATTTAATGTGCATTAATGAGATGAATGAATCACCCTCATGACTCATAAAATCCATTCAATGTATATGACACCTAAACCTCCTTAGTCACCATCTTCTAGAAGCTTCTCGCACAATTACGAGAACGCCCCTCCAATCCGCAAAAATACGGAAAAACTTTAGACTGTATAAATCCAATAACCGGATACCAATAACTGGCTTAAACCAAAGCCGACTGGTAAAAACTGTCCAAACGACGTAAGTGTGTAAACATACATACGCGTCCGAACCCTTTGTCGTAAAAACCATACGACCTCTATATCGTTTCGCCTGGAGCAGGGAAACTCTCTGTGTGGGACTCTAAAGACTCGACACTACGCTGGCAGTGGGTTTAACCACAGACCGCAAGCGGCACTAGCTGTACGTAACGGTCCCCAGGTAGATGTCGATAAGAAGGCCGATGAGGAAAATCATCCGAACTCCCACTGAGCCTGATGTGACAATCTTCGTACAGTCCGGTCTGTTCGTCTAAGACTATCGCATATCAAGCCTAGGGGGCGGCAAGCGTCAGTCCCCTAATAGCTGTATAAGTCGTGTCGGAGCGAAGCCCATTACGCCCTGAGAAGCTACTGGAACCTACCAGTATATCTCGCTTGCCCTGGCCAAGGACTTTGTGTAATGGCTCTCTGACACAGTGCGATATCATCTCCCAATACCGGGAGAGACGAATCCTATCTAACCGCCACTGCCTCCAAGTGCTCGGGACTGCACCCAACTGCTACCTGTTTGCACGACTCCTTTGAGCCGTGGTAGGGTAGCAATCTAAGAACAGTGGGACACACTCGAGGCGAAGCAGCAGTGTCAAGTCTGCGGACTATGCTGTACTCATGTCACCTGGGAACTGACAACTGACGATGGGTATAATACCAACCAATCAGTTCCTCGGCGAGTCCTGTCCGGTGTACCCGTAACCTAACGAGCACCTGTATAATATCTCCAGTACGGCGTACTGATGGCTGTGGGACAGACCATTTCCCCAACTGGGATGAGAAGCGTATACACTTAGTCTACTCCGGAATATCGATGCCCTATCTCGATAATCCATCGACCAGGGACCTGTATAGGATGTTACTTACAGACTACCCAGCCCCCACTAGTATGACTGCCATCACGACGCTGGTAATCAAGCAAAGATCCTATGGGCTCTACTAATATGTATAAGTGATACGTTACAAGAGACATATACACATATTAAAGTAGACACAAACCAAGTAGCATACTACCATTTTTAGCAAGACTGTATATATAACTGTGAATATCCCAAGCTTCCATTAAGTAATATACAATCTAGTATGATACAATAATGGCCCCTAGGGCATATACACTAACAATCTCCCACTTGCACTAGGGCCATGAGCTGGCATATCGTAGACCAATCATCTCGAATAGCCTCTCGAACTGTGTCTGAGGAATGGCCTTTGTGAATGGATCAGCAATGTTATCCTCCGTCTTTACTCTCTTCACCTCGATCTCCCGGCGATCTATGATCTCCCTGATCAGGTGATACCGCCTTAAGATGTGTCTGGACTTCTGATGGGACCTGGGTTCCTTCGCTAAAGCAATAGCGCCGTTGTTGTCACAATACAGAGGTATTGGATCAACACTGGTAGGAACCACCTGAAGTTCTGTGAGGAACTTCTTTATCCAGACTGCTTCTTTTGCGGCATCGCAAGCAGCTATGTACTCTGCTTCCATCGTTGAGACAGCAACGGTCTCCTGTTTGGAACTCTTCCAACAGACCGCCCCTCCATTGAGGGTAAAGACATAACCCGACATGGATTTGGAATCATCTTTGTCACTCTGGAAGCCGGAGTCGGCAAAGGCCTCCATCTGGAGGTCTTTTCCGCCATACACCAAGAACATCTCCTTAGTCCTTCTCAGGTACTTGAGAATGTTCTTTACTGCTATCCAGTGCTTCTCCCCTGGGTTTGCTTGATACCGGCTTACTACTCTCAATGCGTATGCTACATCTGGTCTGGTACATAACATTGCATACATTATAGAGCCTACTGCAGAAGCGTAGGGTATAATCGACATGCGATCCCTTTCCAAATCAGTCTTGGGAGACATCTCTTTGGAGAGGGTGATTCCGTGACAAGCCGGTAGGTTACCGCGCTTAGAATCTTCCATACTGAATCTCTTCACTATGGTGTCTATGTACCTGGACTGTGAAAGTCCCAATATCCTCTTTGATCTATCACGACAGATCCGGATCCCCAGAATGTAGGTGGCATCACCCAAGTCTTTCATGGAGAATTTATGTGACAAGAATCTTTTGACTGACTGTAATATAGGAATATCATTTCCTATTAGGAGAATGTCATCCACGTACAAGACGAGGAATACTACAGCTCTCCCTACAATCTTACTGTATATGCATGGTTCATCTGGATTTTTGATAAAGTCAAATTCTTTGACAGCATCATCAAAACAGATGTTCCAACTCCGCGATGCCTGCTTTAGTCCATAAATGGACTTAAGCAGCTTGCATACTTTACCGCTGCTCCCACTCTGAATGAATCCTTCTGGCTGATCCATATAGACGCTTTCTTCCAAATTACCATTTAGAAAGGCCGTCTTTACGTCCATCTGCCAGATTTCATAATCGTAGAAGGCAGCAATAGCAAGAAGGACCCGAATAGATTTAAGCATAGCCACTGGAGAAAATGTTTCGTCATAGTCCAAACCAGGTTTTTGACGGAAACCCTTTGCAACAAGTCTAGCTTTATAGGTTTCAACCTGTCTATCCACACCAATCTTCTTTTTGAAGATCCATTTGCATCCTACGGGGTTTACCCCATCTGGAGCAATGTCCAAAGTCCATACTTTGTTGGTGTACATGGACTCCATTTCGGTTCGCATTGCATCTAGCCATTTTACCGAGTCACCGCTCTGAATGGCTTGCTAGAAGCTAGTAGGCTCATCATAGTCAATTGTGCAATCCTCTCTATCCCCGTCAATGAGAAAACCGTAGTATCTCTCGGGTGGATGAGATTGCCTACTACTCCTGCGGAGTGGTGTTGGGATGTCCCTTTCTTCTGAAACCTCTGGTTCTACCATACTTTCAGCAACAGTTTGTGGTTCTGGGATTTCTTCCAGTTCTATTGCGCTCCCACTTTTCTGATTTTCCAAAAATTCAGTTTCCAAGAAGCAGGTATGAAGAGAAACAAAGACCTTTTGTTCCTCTGCGTAATAGAAATAATATCCCTTAGAGTTCTTTGGATATCCCACAAATTTGCATTTTACTGAGCGTGCCTCGAGCTTGTCCGCATGCTGCTTCTTTACAAAAGCTGGACATCCCCATGTCTTAAGATACTTAAGACTAGGTTTCTTCCCACTCCACATCTGATATGGTGTGGTAGGCACAGTCTTGGTTGGAACTCGGTTCAAAAGATATGCAGCTGATTCTAGTACATATCCCCAGAATGATCGCGGTAACTCAGCGTCACTCATCATGGAACGAACCATATCCAATAGGGTTCGATTCCTCCTTTCTGATACACCGTTATGTTGTGGTGTGTATGGAGGAGTAAGCTGAGAGAGAATTCCATTCTCTTTTAAGTAACCCAGGAACTCGGTACTTAAGTATTCACCACCTCGATCAGATCTCAGTGTCTTTATACTTTTGTCTATTTGTTTTTCCACTTCATTCTTGTATTCTTGGAATTTCTCAAAAGCTTCGGATTTATGCTTCATCAAGAAGACATGTCCATACCTAGAGAAATCATCTGTGAAAGTAATGAAGTAGGAATAACCACCTCGCGCATGTATAGACATCGGACCGCACACGTCACTGTGTATGAGTCCTAAGAGCTCGCTTGCTCTTACTCCGTGTCCAGTGAACGGAGTTTTTGTCATCTTTCCCATGAGACAAGATTCACAAGTAGCATAAGATTGATATTCGAACGGATTCAAATATCCTTCTTTATGTAACTTAGTCAACCTCCTCTCATTGATGTGACCTAGTCTACAATGCCATAAGAAAGCCTGATTTGTTTCCGGAGACTTTCTTTTAAGTGTGTTCTGGACACTGAAAATCTGAGTTTGATTTAATACGTATATTCCGTTTTCTAATGTACCTGACCCAATCAAATCTTGATTTAGGTGGATGTGAACCACATCTCTTGTAAAAGCAAAATCATATCCTTCCTTAGAAAGTAAGGGTACGGATATGATATTACAAGTCGTACCTGGTACATAAAAACAGTTACGCAGAATCAATATCTGCCCAGTTGTCATTCCAAGATGATATTCCCCTACGGATTCAGCGTTCATGCTCATTCCGTTAGCAACTGTGAGGGTCATATCACCTATCCCGATAACCCTACGATTTCTCAGAGCCTGTAATGAATTACAGATGTGAGTTCCTGATCCGGTATCCAATACCCAGGAAGTAGGGTTAACTGACATACAGTTCTCAATCATAAACACACCCGAAGTCGAAGCCGCAACATGCTTCGTATCCTGGCTACTGGCTTCTAAAGCCCTGCAATCACTCTGCCAATGCCCAATCCCATAGCAATAGGAATGTCCCTCAATAGGGTGGTCCAGCTTGTCATAGGCAATGGACATCTGGACAGACTTTTGCCAGTCATATAAGTCCGATTCAGTCAAATTATTATCTAGATGTAACCTATGTGTGGTCACAGGGTCGCTGCAATTTAAGAGAGAGAGAAGAAGATACTATTAGCATGATGCTCTTGCAAGTTTAGAGTGGTTTAATTTATCTAAACAGGATGGCTCCCACTGTTTCTCGAATCCCTCCTCAAACCATAAAAGAAGAATTAGCCAGGACAATTCTCACCGTACAATACTTGCTTAACCGTTCAGCCAGGCCAGTGTCGATACTTCGAGGGAGGTTTTCCAACGCTTTCGCGAAGTTCCTTAATTAAATAACCTCTTTTCTCTGGGGGCGTAACCCCGCTGACACCTTTCTTGGCACCTACTTGGTTTATAGCATTGATCGTTAAGTGACGAATCTCCTGATAAGTAGCATATACTCACAGTAGGATCGGGATCCAAAATATCATTGTAAGATAATGTTGAAGGAATCCTACCAACATTCATCAAACTCCAAAATGGTATGCTTCTTCCTGCAAATTTCAGTTTCTTTTGAAACTCCCGATATGGATTTTTGCCCCATGCTCTTATGACCTTGACTTTGGCCAACAAATCATAAGTCACATGTCAAGTTCTACCCGTCATTGTCCAGGTTAATTTGAACCCATCCGTACATCCCCTTGACTTTGGCCAACAAAGCAGTACGACTGTCCCAAACCAACGCATCTATCTATGCTGCATATGAATATTCAATAGCTACCAAACACTGTGCCTTGACTTTGGCCAACAAACACAGCTTGAATACTATTGAATACCCAAATGAAATGACGGAGGGCTACGAATGGTTTTGGCAAAACCGTGAACGTAGTGAACTTGATATAATCGAAGGAACCTGATACTTTTTAAAAGGAGTGGTTAAAGCTCCGCAATTAAAAATCTGATTTCTTTTAAAATAACCGAGTGGTTTCTTTTTAAATTTGTTCCAACGATTAAACTTCGGTTTATTTTCTTTGCATTATAATAATGCATCCCATCAATTAATCTTATCATTGCAGAAAACAACGAAAATACCACGTCGTCTTATGCCATCCGCATTCGCCACGGGGTCCCGTCATCACCCGTTAGGTTACTTAACTAACGACAGAGCGGGGGCTGGGCTAGCGCGGGTGTAAAACATAAGTGACGTCTAATGGCTATTTATATATAGATATTGTACATTCGTTAGACGCAATAATAAGAATTCCAGATCACAGATAAACTTTATTGGATTTGCAAGTAATCCGCGTTTCTTTTGAGCCTGCAATGAAAGACGGATTACACAGTTGTGATGAATAGCCATTATCCCACCCCAGACCCCTACGGGTACGGCAAACTACCCGCCAAGTATCAGAAGTGAAGCGGTCTGCCTCAACACTTCAAAATACCTGGTAGTTTGTGCACCCCACCTTGGGTCTATCCTAGGAGCAAAAACAGTAAAAAGAAATAATACAACGGTGGCTACAACCGCAACCTGGATGTGCCCCGCAAAATAATATTACAACTTATTACAATTACATCGAATGAACTAATACAATAACCCATCACAAAACCCGGCTATTCACCACAACAGTCCAATACAGTTTATATACACAAACAGATAAAATCCATTACAGAAATGTGCAACCCCCTGCCAACCGACATACTAGCAGTTAGGGGAGGTTTACGAACACATTAAACATTACAGATAAAGATCCAATTAGCAAATTGATTAGAACATCGCTCGAATACCAAATTCCGTGTCTACCCCAAAAGCAAACCTGTACTGAAGTAACCTGGGTAGAAACAGAACATACAGGAAGACAAAAAACCCAAAATTATGAATTACTGTGAAAATCCGAGTCAACTCGGCATTGACTCGGCGGCAGATCCACGGCAGAAGCCCTCTATTGCCGCGGATCCGCGGCCGTATTGTCGAGTTGCCTCCTCGAATTTTCCCAGATTTCTTATAATTCCCTACTGTGAATTTTAAGGTATGTCAAAAAAATTTTGCGACACTTTTAAAATTTACAGAAACTGTCAAGGATTAGGGTTTTGTTTTCCGTGTTTTTCCGTCGATCGAACTTCTAATCAGTTGCTAACAAGCTAGTAATGGTTTAGTTGGCTCTGATACCACTGTAAGTCCATGTCACGCACCCCACTAACTTGCGGGGAGGCGGAATATATGAAAAACGATCATCAAAGCTTCGTAACACGGACTTGAGCGCATGAATCGTAATCTAAACCATTGCTAACGATATACTAGAGGTTTAACTACTCGGTACCGGAGTTATACCTCACGTTACATGTCCTTCGGGTCTTCATCGCTGTCCTCCACTCCTCGTAGGCTCCTTGGAACATCGGCAACTTCACGGCCTCCTCGAATCAAAGACGATCCACCCGAAAGCTTCTACGCCAAGCTTAATCTCAAACTTGAGATAACTAGGTTGCTTAAAGTGCTAATCTAAGCTACCTAGAGGATATAGAGTGAGGTTATGGATGTTTTAGTCTATCTAACCCTTGATCTCAACACATGAGAGGTTAGGGTTAGGGTTTCAAGAGAGAGTGAGCTTGAGGAGAGAGAAGGTGAGAATGATAATTGAATAAAGCTTATGAGTATCATAATAGATATGAAGCATTTTCTTTTATGAAGAAAAGAGTAAAGAGTGATGAATAATCATGCTTCACAAATATCAAGTGGTGATTCATTAGCATGAGTCATTAAGCATTTAATGTGCATTAATGAGATGAATGAATCACCCTCATGACTCATAAAACCCATTCAATGTATATGACACCTAAACCTCCTTAGTCATCATCTTCTAGAAGCTTCTCGCACAATTACGAGAACGCCCCTCCGATCCGCAAAAATACGGAAAAACTTTAGACTGTATAAATCCAATAACCGGATACCAATAACTGGCTTAAACCAAAGCCGACTGGTAAAAACTGTCCAAACGACGTAAGTGTGTAAACATACATACGCGTCCGAACCCTTTGTCGTAAAAACCATACGACCTCTATATCGTTTCGCCTGGAGCAGGGAAACTCTCTGTGTGGGACTCTAAAGACTCGACACTACGCTGGCAGTGGGTTTAACCACAGACCGCAAGCGGCACTAGCTGTACGTAACGGTCCCCAGGTAGATGTCGATAAGAAGGCCGATGAGGAAAATCATCCAAACTCCCACTGAGCCTGATGTGACAATCTTCGTACAGTCCGGTCTGTTCGTCTAAGACTATCGCATATCAAGCCTAGGGGGCGGCAAGCGTCAGTCCCCTAATAGCTGTATAAGTCGTGTCGGAGCGAAGCCCATTACGCTCTGAGAAGCTACTGGAACCTACCAGTATATCTCGCTTGCCCTGGCCAGGGACTTTGCGTAATGGCTCTCTGACACAGTGCGATATCATCTCCCAATACCGGGAGAGACGAATCCTATCTAACCGCCACTGCCTCCAAGTGCTCGGGACTGCACCCAACTGCTACCTGTTTGCAGGACTCCTTTGAGCCGTGGTAGGGTAGCAATCTAAGAACAGTGGGACACACTCGAGGCGAAGCAGCAGTGTCAAGTCTGCGGACTATGCTGTACTCATGTCACCTGGGAACTGACAACTGACGATGGGTATAATACCAACCAATCAGTTCCTCGGCGAGTCCTGTCCGGTGTACCCGTAACCTAACGAGCACCTGTATACTATCTCCAGTACGACGTACTGATGGCTGTGGGACAGACCATTTCCCCAACTGGGATGAGAAGCGTATACACTTAGTCTACTCCGGAATATCGATGCCCTATCTCGATAATCCATCGACCAGGGACCTGTATAGGATGTTGCTTACAGACTACCCAGCCCCCACTAGTGTGACTGCCATCACGACGCTGGTAATCAAGCAAAGATCCTATGAGCTCTACTAATATGTATAAGTGATACGTTACAAGAGACATATACACATATTAAAGTAGACACAAACCAAGTAGCATACTACCATTTTTAGCAAGACTGTATATATAACTGTGAATATCCCAAGCTTCCATTAAGTAATATACAATCTAGTATGATACAATAATGGCCCCTAGGGCATATACACTAACAATGCATACATCCAAAAATACAAGAAAGGATTTCTAGTGAGAAACTAATGGTTAAATGATAAATCAACACTTGATTTAGCAATCCGGCCATATCACATACGACCCAACCAAAAGCAAGCCACCCGATTAATATACGGTATCTTATACGCGCATTTTAACCGGGTCCATGCGCATATCGCATACGCGCACCACAACATTTCGTCTGGACTAGATAACTCCTTTGTGGGGCTCTAAGACTCGTCAATACGCCGGCAGTGGGTGATGATCATATCAAGCACCCCCAAGCCGCAAGCGGTCAGCTAAACGTAACGGCCACCCGGGTATTGAGCGATCAGAAGAAAACAAGCGAACCTGCTACAACTCCCGTCGAGCCAACCGGCAACACTACCGTACAGTCCGGTCTCTTCGTCAGATATACTGCATATTGAGCCTAGGGATGGTAAACGTCAGACCCTAATAACCGATAAGTCGTGCCGATATGAGGCCCATAACGGGTCGAGAAACTACTGGTAACACTTACCAGTAAATCTCTAAAACAGCCCTGGCCAGGGACTTCCCTGTTATGGCCAATAGAGCACAGCGCAACATCAACCCCCAATATCGGGAGAGAAGAAACCCCTCCTATCGCTCATTGCCTCTATGTGACTCGGGACTGTACCCAAAAACCACCGTTTTGCACACCCTCATGGACGTGGTAAGGTGGAAATCAAAGCACAGTGGGAATCACACAAGACTCTATGACGATCTTGGGTCTACAGACTAACCTGCACAAGTGTCACCAGAGAACTTCCATCTGACGTGAGGTATAATACCATCTGGGAGTTCTCGGCGAGTCCGTCCAGTGTACCCAGTCTCCACTGAGCACCCGTATACCATCTCTGATGTCAAACACCAATGGATATGGGATCATCCATCGCCCATCTCATGGGTCGAGAAGCATATACGCTAGTCTACACTGGTATATCGATGCCCCGTCTCGATACACCCACGACTAGGGACCTTGAAGGATGTACTTATGGACTACCATGTCCCCACTAGTATGATCCGCATTATAGTCCAGGTGGTCAAGTACACATCCTAAGGGCTTTACCAACATGAAACTATAAGACAGTATAAAGAGACAAGTATACATGTTAAGATAAAGAGCAACCAGATAGCATACTATCATATCGAACAAGAAAGTCATCTCTATATATGTCCAAGCATCCAATATAATATACATCATCTGTACAATACTGGCCTCTAGGGCATACATACAACTAACAATCTCCCACTTGCACTAGGGCCAGCTGCTATAGTATCGCATACCGAGCATCCCGAAGAGTCTCTCAAACTGTATCTAGGGAATGGCTTTCGTGAGTAGATCCGCTGTGTTGTTCTTCGTGTCAACCCTCCTGACCTCGATCTCCCAGCGATCAACTATCTCCCGGATCTGGTGATACCGCCTCAGAATATGCCTGGATCGCTGATGGGACCTGGGTTCCTTGGCCAAAGCCATCGCTCCATTGTTATCGCAATACAAAGGTATTGGATGCTCAATGGATGGAACCACTCCAAGTTCAGTAATGAACTTCTTGATCCAGACAGCCTCTTTGGCAGCATCGTTGGCAGCGATGTATTCAGCCTCCATCATCGAGTCTGCCACGGTTTCCTGCTTGGAACTCTTCCAGCTAACCGCCCCTCCGTAAAGGGTAAAGACAAATCCCGACTGCGACTTAGAGTCATTCTTATCACTCTGGAAGCTTGAATCGGTAAAGGACTCCACTTGGAGTTCTCCGTTACCATACACCAAGAGCATCTCCTTAGTCCTTCGTAAGTACTTGAGAATGCTCTTCATAGCTGTCCAGTGACTCTCTCCAGGATCATCTTGATACCTACTCACTATACTTAGTGAGTATACTACATCGGGTCTGGTACATAGCATCGCGTACATGATAGAGCCTACAACCGAAGCATAGAGTATCACTTGCATGCGAGCTCTCTCCAAATCATTCTTGGGAGACATCTTTTTGGAGAGAGTGACTCCAGAGATCGTGGGTAAATTCCCACGCTTGGATTCTTCCATATTATACCTCTTTAGTATGGTGTCAATGTACCTGGACTGGGACAATCCCAATATCCTTTTAGATCTATCTCTATAGATCCTGATTCCCAATATGCAGGAGGCATCACCAAGATCTTTCATTGAGAATCTTTGTGATAAGAAGAGCTTGACCGATTGCAACATAGGAATGTCATTTCCTATCAAGAGTATGTCGTCCACGTACAATACGAGGAAGACAACCTTACTCTCTGCCACCTTCTTGTAGATACAAGGTTCATCTACGTTTTTGACGAAATCAAACTCTTTGATAACGACGTCAAAGCAGATGTTCCAACTCCGCGATACTTGCTTTAATCCATAAATGTATTTAAGCAGCTTGCACACCTTTCCGCTGCTCCCACTATCTACGAAGCCCTCTGGCTGTGTCATGTACACGCACTCTTCTAAATAACCATTTAGAAAGGCGGTCTTAACATCCATTTGCCAGATTTCGTAGTCATGATATGCAGCGATGGCAAGCATGATCCGGATGGATTTAAGCATAGCCACTGGAGAAAAGGTTTCGTCATAGTCCACACCTGGTCTTTGACGAAAACCCTTTGCAACAAGTCTAGCTTTGAAAGTCTTCACTTTCCCATCTACACCAAGTTTTTTCTTGAAAATCCACTTGCTCCCAATGGGTTTTACCCCTTCATGAGCAACTTCCAAAGTCCATACTTTGTTGGTGTACATGGATTCCATCTCGGACCGCATTGCATCCAGCCATTTCACTGAGTCCCCACTCGTGATGGCCTGCTCGAAGCTAGTTGGGTCATCATCCTCCATGATGCAATCCTCGCTCCCACCATCCATGAGAAAACCGTATTATCTCTCAGGTGGGTGAGGAACCCTACTAGATCGGCGGAGAGGCTGGGGTTCATCGGGAACTACCGAATCCTCTGGTTCTACCAAATCTTCTGTTGTGGTTTGTACAGCTGGAACCTCTTCCAGTTCTACCTCAGAGCCATTAATCTCTTTTGCAAGAAATTTCTTTTCTAAAAAGGTGGCGTGTTGAGCAACAAACACCCTTTGTTCCTCACTGTGGTAGAAGATATACCCTCGCGAATGCTTGGGATATCCAACAAACTTACACAAAACAGACCTTGCCTCGAGTTTGTCCGGTTTTTGTCTTTTGACATAGGCCGGGCAACCCCATATCTTAATAAAATTAAGATATGGTCTCTTCCCCTCCCATATCTCATATGGGGTGGTAGGCACAGATTTGGTAGGAACCCTATTCAGTAGGTATGCTGCTGTCTCCAGTGCATATCCCCAGAAGTAAATAGGTAACTCAGCTACACTCATCATAGAGCGCACCATATCTAATAGGGTGCGGTTCCTCCGTTCCGATACACCGTTGTGCTATGGTGTATATGGAGGAGTCAGCTGAGAGAGAATCCCATTCTCTTTTAGGAAGTCCAGGAATTCATTGCTCAAGTATTCACCTCCTCGATCAGATCGAAGGATTTTAATACTTTTTCCGGTTTGGTTCTCGACTTCTTGTTTATATTCTCTAAATTTCTCAAAAGCTTCTGATTTGTGTTTCATCAGGAACACATATCCGAATTTAGAGAGATCGTCAGTGAATGTAATAAAGTACGAAGAACCATCCCTGGCATGTGTAGACATGGGACCGCATACATCACTATGTATCAGTCCCAAGAGTTCGGTAACTCTTTCTCCATGTCCCATAAACGGAGTTTTGGTCATCTTGCCTTTGAGACATGACTGGCAAGTGTCATAAGATGAAAATTCAATCGGATTTAAATATCCATCCTTATGCAACTTAGCTAGTCATGTCGCATTGATGTGACCCAGTCTACAATGCCACAAGAAGGATTCGTTCATTTCTGAACTCTTCCTCTTGTGTGTGTTTGTTATGCTCAGAACCATTGATTGATTTAGAACATAAATGCCATTGCACAACGTGCCTGATCCAACCAACTTTTGGTTAAGGAAAATGTTCATAACATTATCCTGTAATACAAAATTATATCCTTCTTTACTCAACAAAGAAACTGATATAATGTTGCATATCAGGTTCGGCATGTAATAGCATTCGTTCAGAATCAATGTATTACCAGTTGGTAATACAAGGTGATATTCCCCGATGGTCTTAGCTGCAATAATCGCACCATTTCCAACTCTTATGTCTTTATCACCTTCTCCAAGTTCTCTACCTTTCCTAAGCCCATGTAACTGATTACATATATGGGATCCTGACCCGGTATCTAATACCCAGGACGTAGGACAAATGGAGAAACAGTTCTCTGTAACGAACATACCCGAAGAAAATGCATCAACATGTACTTTCTTCATTCAGGTGGCATGGGAATCCTGGTATTCCTCTATATCATGTTCAGTCCTATAACTCTTATAAGAAAGAACGGAACCAACGTTCCCCAGCACAGTATAACATGCGGGTTCGGTCAATACATCCATATTATTATCTTGATTAAGGCATGACATGGTCGCTACCTGAAGAGAGAGAGAAGAAAACACTTTAGCGTATACTCTTGCAAAATCAGATTGGTTATGATTTTATCTAATCAGGATGGCTCCCACTGTTTTTTATCAAATCTTCCTTCAAACCCTAAAAGGAAAGACTAGCCGGGATTAATTACACCTTACAATTTCGCTAATCTTTCAGCCAGGCCAGTGTCGGTACTTTGAGGGAGATTCACCGTGCTTTCGCACGGACCTAATTAAAGTAAACCTCGTTTTCCCAGAGGCGTAACCCCGTTGACACCTTTCTAGACACCTACTTGATCGGCTAATTGTCCTGTGTAAAACTCTCCCAGGAGTAACAATTACTCGCAGTGGGTATCGGGATCCAACTATCTCATAGAAGGTATGCAATCTCATTGCAAATTTCAACACTTGAAATTCCCGATAATATTTTGCCCCAAGCATCCCATGACCTTGACGGAGGTCAACAAACCATAAGGTGCAAGTCAAGTTCAACCCGTCATTTCTTGATTGAATCAAACCCACCCGCACGACCCTTGACGGAGGTCAACAAGGTCGTACGACTACCCTAATCCAATCTGCATCATATGCATAAGCAGATAAATACTAATTAGCTACCGCACACTACGCCTTGACGAAGGTCAACAAACGTAGCACGAATACTAAGTAGGACTTATCTGAAATGACGGAGGGCTGCGTCAGGTTTTTCTGAAAACCTATTGCGTAATGAACTTGATATCGTTGTAGAATCGAGTGAATTTTTGAAATGGAGTGATTTTAATGCTTTCATTAGTTTTGCTAAAGAGGTCACTCCCGGTGAAGGGATCTCGGCTCTTTCCTCATCGAATAAGGTGCGGGATATATCATATACATCACTATGCAAAGCAAAACTCCAAAAGCAATCAAAAACAAACCGAGTGTTGTAGCATCTGCCGGTTTTGCTAAAGAGGTCACTCCCGGTGAAGGGATCTCGGCTCTTTCCTCATCGAATAAGGTGCAGGGTATATCATATATACCGCTATGCAAAGCAAGACTGTAGTTACCCTTTTTGAAAAAATTGATTCTACAACATCTTTTAGGTTTATTTTCTTTCATTAATCACATTAATGAAGTCCCATCATTTAAATCACCTAAACATCACAGATAAATACGACGTACACTTATGCCATCCGCATTCGCCTCGATATCCCCTCGTGCACCGTTAGGTTAGGTAACTAACGGCAGAGCAGGACAGGGCTAGCGCGGGTGTAAAACATAAGTAACGTCTATATAATATATCATATATACTATATACAGTATTTATCACAGAACATCAAATGATCACATCTCAGATATCGCAGCAGAAGAAATATATGAAACATTGGATATACTAGGACGTCCGTGTTTTATTTTGAGCCTCTATAAAACACGGATTCCACGGTCGCGACGAATAGCCAAACCCACACCCCTAGACCCCTACGAGAGCGGCAAACAACCCTACCAATTCTTGAGTTAGGAGACCCGGACTCGACTCCTCGAGTTGGTCTCCCACTGGACTCCAGAACCCGGTTACTTGTGCTCTCCTCCTTGGGTCTATCCTAGTGCGGAAAGTAAATAATATACAAATGGTGACATCGACCTCATCCCGGAAGTGCCCCAATAAAAGAATATTACATATATTTAATTTTACATGAATGAAAATAAAAACTCTCACCTCACATAAAAAACCCCGGCTATTCAGAACGCGACGATCCAATATAACATATCCAGCAACACATAACATCACATGTCATCAACGTAAGTAAATATGCGCATCCCAATTGTCGTTGACATATAGCAACGAAACCGGCGAAATCACATATTACACTTACGGTCACAGAAAAGAAAGTGTAAAACTACAACATTTGGAATCCACAATCTCTTTAGACATCGTAAATCCGAAATATCACATATTTCGCATTTCATGCCTAACTGTATGAATTCCACATATTGTATCACATTCCAGCTAAATAGACTGTATTAAACTTTCCGAACAGATCATCAAACACCCAAGATTTCCTAAATAGTTCAACACTTGAGCGGAGTTCAAAAATTCCAGAATACGTCACAGTAGCAACGGTCCAGCCGTAGAAGGGTCAAGCCAACGCCTCACATGTGGCACGCCGTACTGCCCCAAACCCTAAGGTTCAAAGGGCAGTTCAAGACGGTCACATAATCGAGTTAAGGTTTGTTGTCTTCTAGAGGGTCCATCACATCACATGAACGTTTTTCCGAAAGATTCAAACTCGGTAAAAATTCAACACTTGAAACTTTTTCGTGCCGGGAAAAATTGAGTTAGTGATATCCGTTCGAACATTTTAATACTTACTAAATTATCCGGAATAACAGAACAAAATTAAAATCCCCGATCGAATCGATGATTACAAAATGAACCCCTGAATACTCAACACTTGAGTCAGATTTAAAAAAAACCCATAAAAATCCAACAGAAGAATTAAACATTACTGTGCAAACAGAAGAACCTTTTGTCACTGTACTGCCGCGGTTCCGCGGCACAAGCAGGGATTTGCCGCGGAACCGCGGTCGTCCGTACGGTTCAGGTGATCGTTTTGCATAGTAATACTTAGAAAACCCTGCTGAATTTTTTATGTATTTTTAATTCAGAAAAATCACAGATTTGAAAAAAAATCCAGAGAGGGGTTCATTTTGATGTATTCGGGTTCGTTAGGAGTTTTAACTTCGTTAACATGTCGCCTAAAGTTCTAGGTTGGCTCTGATACCAATGTTAGGATTACCTAGCACCTTATGAAGGGTTTGGAAGCATCACATATACCAAAGATTAAAATTTTAGGGTGCTAAGTGAACACACAAAGAATCATTCCTAGAAAATTAGGGTTTCAAAAACAACACATCATCACAAGTAAGGAAAGCTAGGGTTTTGAGAGTACAACCTTTGTAGCTCCCTACGCTAGACTCCTCGGGTACTTGGGGTTTGGAAAAGGTCCGCTTGAACTCCTCTAGATCCACGATGATCCACCCGGAGTCCGCTTTGTCCAAGCTTGCAACTTCACAAGATCAAGAAAGAAAATGGAAGCTAACACTCTCCACTAATGGGCAAGACTAGTGTAGAATGGTGTTGTGGTTCTTTTTCTCACTTCAAAATCCTATCTTGTTGAGTATTTTGCTCACTTTAGTGATCTAGAGAGCAAAAGAGCAAGGAAGAAGAAGATGATGGCTTTTGAAGAAGAAGAGAAATGATAATTGCAGGGTTCCTAGGCACTCTAGTGAGGTCTCCCAAGCCATCAACCATGGCAATTTCAAAAATTATGGTGCCTACAAACCCTAAAGTACGGATCGATAACTAGATGTCTAGGCGAACAAGAACTAGTTAACAATTAACTACTGAGAATACGGAAATACAACCTTTGTAGATCCGGTCCTCCACCTCCACGGCTCCGCAACGGGGTCGTCTCCGCTGTCCAAATCAAATCTGGGCTCTAAGATCGGCTTCGTCGGAGAATGGGCAAGCTAGGTCGTCGATGTCCATGCCGAAGATGATCTACGTCGAGGCATCGATGAATCAAGCTCCACCTTCACCAAACCCTAAAATCTTGTGAAGGAAACACACTCTACTACTTGGCAAGAGGTAGAGGATGAAGAAATAGGAAGTGGGTTAACTTTAGAATTGGATTTCTCACTCATATCCAACAATCACCATTGATGGACTTTGCTTTTCTTCACTTGAAGAATGAAGAAGAAGAAGAAAGATGATATGATAAGTTAAAAAAATAAGAAAAGAAAATCAATTCTTATCATAATATAACCATGGTTATGTGTAGAGATTTAACTAGGGTTAATTCAAATGGTTAGGTTAAGCATGAGATAAGAATGGTGGACAAAGTCAAAGCTTCATGAAACTTCAACTTAAAACAAAAATAGCCACCATTCTTTTCTCTTGCCTTTTATTTTCCAAAAATCAATAAATAAATAAATAAATAAATAGATAAATAAAGGAAAAGAAACCCTAACCATTCTTTTAACCATGGTTTAAATCTTTGCACTTAACCAAGTAAACATGTATCATCAAACATGATACAATCAAATGCACAAAATCATATCGCATATGTAATGCGCATATCCGAGTGAGAAAATCCATCTTAAGTAAACCGATACTAGTTGATGCAAAGTAATATATCATATATATAAATATGCATTAAATCATTAAATCAACACTTGATTCAATGATCCGGTCATGTCGCATATAACCGGCTAGTATACAATGTATCGGCTTATCGAATCAACGCTTGAATCGATAACTAGGTTATATCGCATACAACCATTCGATATATTTATCGCGAGAATAGAATACGGTATCACATACTCGCATTATTCTCGGTCCCGCACATATCTCATATGCGCTCCTATTTCGTTTCGCTTGAACCAGGAAACCTCTGTGTAGGACTCTAAAGACTCGTCAATACGCCGGCAGCGGATGATGATCATATCAAACATCCACAAGCCGCAAGCGGTCTGCTAAACGTAACGGCCACCCGGGTATTGAGCGATCTGAAGATCGACGAGCAAGCCCGCTCACACTCCAGTGAATCCGACCAGTAACACTACCGTACAGTCCGGTCTGATCGTCTGATATGTCGCATATCTTGCCTAGGGGTGGTAAACGTCAGACCCCAATAGCTCAATAAGTCGTGTCGATATGAGGTCTATAACAATTCGAGAAACTACTGGTAACACTTACCAGTAAATCTCAGCAACCCTGGCCAGGGATTTCCTGTTATAGCCAATCGAACACAGCGCAACATCAACCCCCTATACCGGGAGAGACGAATCCCCTCCTATCGCTCATTGCCTCTATGTGACTCGGGACTGTACCCAAAAACCACCGTTTTGCACGCCCTCTTGGACGTGGTAAGATGGAAATCAAAGCACAGTGGGAACCACACAAGACTCTATGACGATCTCGGGTCAACAGACTACTCTGTACCAGTGTCACCAGAGAACTGCCATCTGACGTGAGGTATAATACCATCTGGGAGTTCTCGGCGAGTCCGTCCAGTGTACCCAGTCTCTACTGAGCACCCGTATATCATCTCTGATGTCAAACATCAATGGATATGGGATCATCCATCGCCCATCTGTATGGGTCGAGAAGGTACACGCTAGTCTACTCTGGTATATCGATGCCCCGTCTCGATACACCCACGACTAGGGACTTTGAAGGATGTACTTATGGACTACCATGTCCCCACTAGTATGATCCGCATCATAGTCCAGGTAGTCAAGTACAGATCCTAAGGGCTTTACCAACATGTAACAGAGAGACAATCAGTATACACGTTAAGGTAAAGATCAACCAGATAGCATACTATCATGTCGAGCAAGAAAGTCCTCCCTATATATGTCCCAGCATCCACTACAATATACATCCTATGTATAGTAATGGCCTCTAGGGCACACATATAACTAACAATCTCCCACTTGCACTAGGGCCATCTGTAGCAGTGGTTGCAGTATCTTATACTCAACCATCCCATAAAAGTCTCTCTCTGGGAACAGGCCTTTGTGAGTGGATCCGCTGTGTTGTCCTCTGAGTCTACTCTCCTTGCCTCGATCTTCCTGGAGATCAACCATCTCCATGATCAAGTGATACTGCCTTAGAATATGTCTGGATCACTGATGGGACCGGCGTTCCTTGGCATAAGCCACAACTCCACTGTCACACAATGGGAGGAACATAGTTCATCTTATGAACCAATATACACCCAAACAGCCTCTTTGGTAGCATCTTAAGTAGCGATGTGTCCTGCCTTTATCGTCTAGTATGTCACGGTATCTAGCTTGGAACTCTTCCAACATACCGCCCCTTTACTGAGGGTAAAGACAATGCCTGTGACTGACATTCAGTCGTCTTTATCACCCTGGAACTATTCCAGTGATTCTTCCCAGGATCGGTTGATACCGTCTCACTACAACTAGTGAGAATCCTAACATCCAATTAAATCTATCTCATAGATCCAAAATCCAGGATTTAGGAGGTATCACTTTGATCCTATATGGAGAATCATTGTGATAAGCGGAGATTGATCGAGCATAGCATAAGAAACTCTTTTCTTATCAAGAGTATGTCATCCACGTACTCTACGAGGATCGTCACCATACTCCCTACTACCTTTTTGTTTATACAAGGTTCATCTACCATTTTGATGATGTCAAACTCTTTGACTAATTCATCAAAACAGATGTTCCAACTCCGCGATGCCTGCTTTATCCTATAAAGCATCTTGCTCACGTTTCCGCTGCTCCCACTGTCTACGAAGCCCTCTGGCTGTGTACTTACAGACGCACTCTTCTAAATCATCATTTAGAAAAGCAGTCAAGACACCCAACCACCAGATATCGTAGTCATGGTATGTAGCCGTGGTAAGTAGGATCTGGATGGACTTAAGCATAGATCCTTGAAAAGGTTTCATCATGATCCACGCCTGGTCAATGAAGAAAACCTTTAACAAGTCTAGCTTTGAAAGTCTCAACTTTTCCATCTACACCAAGTAATCTTCTCAAGATATACCTGCTCCTGATGGGAATTTAACCCTTCAGATATAGCAACCAAAGTCCATACTTTGTTGGTGTATAAGGATTCCATCTCAGATCGATAAACATCCAGCCATTCTTACAGAGTCTTACTCTCGATGGCCAGCTCGAAGCTAGTTGGGTCATCATCTCATGATGCAATCCTCGCTCCCACTGTCATAGAGAAACTGAAGTATCTCTCAGGTGGGTGAGGAACCCTACTAGATCGGCGGAGAGGCTGAGGTTCGTTGGAATCTACTGAATCCTTTGGTTCTATCAAATCATCTGCTGTAGTTTGTATAGCTGGAACCTTTCCAGTTCTACATTACAGTCCTTGCCTCGAGCTTGTCCGGATTTTGCTTTTAGACATAGGCCGGACAATCCCAAATCTTAACTAACTTAAGATATGGGCTCTTCCCTTTCCATATCACATATGAAGTGGTAGGCAACTGATTTGATTCGAACCCTATTCAATAGGTATGCAGCTTCTCAAGTGCATAACACCCTAAAGGAAACAGGTAACTCAGTATTACTCATCATAGAGCACACCTTATCATATAGGGTGTGATTGCTCCGCCCCGATATACCAACGTGCTGTGGTGTATACGGAGGAGTAATGCCGAGAGAGAATCTCATTCTCCTTTAGAATAATCCAGGATTTTCGTGCTCAAGTATTCTCCTCCTTGATCACATCAAAGGACATAATACTTATACCCGTATGTTAGTTCTCTACTTCTAACTTATATTCTTTGAATATCTCAAAAGGTTCGGACTTGTGTTTCAACAGGAACATATGTCTGAATCTTGAGAGATTATCAGAGAATGTAATGAAGTACAAAGAACCAGTCCTGGCATGTGTAGACAGGGGACCTCACATACATCAACATGTATCATCCCAAGAGTTTACTAACTCTTTCTCTGTTTCCAGTAAACGGAGCTATGGTCATCTTATCTTTGTGACATGACTGGCGAGTTTCACAAGATGTAAATTCAAACTGATTTAAATATGCATCTAAATGTAACTCAGCTAGTCGGGTCGCATTGATATGACCTAGTCTACAATACCTCAAGAAGGATTCGTTCATTTCTGAACTCTTCCTCTTGTGTGTGTTCCGTATACTAAGAACTGTAGTTTGATTTAGAATATTAATGCTTTTAGATAACGTGCCTGAACCGATCAACTTTTGATATAGGAAATGTTCAAAACATTATCCAACAATACAAAATTATATCCTTTCTTTACTAACAAAGAGAGTGATATGATTTGGTATATCAGGTTCGGTATCTAACAACATTCGTTCAGAATCAATGTATTGGTAATACAGGGTGACAGTGACCGACAGACTTGGCTGCAACTCTTGCCCCGTTTTCTGCCTCATGAAACTTATCACCCGTTCTCAGTTCTCTACCTATCTGTAGCCCTATGTAACAGATTACATATCTGGGATCCTGATCTGGTATCACATACCCAGGACGTAGAGGATACTGAGAAACAGTTCTGTGTAACGAACAAACCCGAAAATGATGCATCAGCATGCACTCTCTTCGTTTGGGCGGCACGGGAATTCAGGTATTCCCTAATTTCCTGCTCTGTCTTATAACAATTATAAGTTGGAGCGGGACCAACGTTCCCCAGCTCAGTATAACAAGCGGGTTCGGTCAATAATCCGTATTATTATCTTGATTAAGGCGTGATATGGTCGCTACCTGGAGAGAGAGAGAAGAAAACACTCAGCGTGCGCTCTGTCAAGAATAGATTGGTTATTATTTTATCTAATCAGGATGGCTCCCACTGCTTTTTATCAAATCTTCCTTCAAACCCTAAAAGGAAAGACTAGCCGGGATTAATTACACACTACAAGTTCGCCAATCTTTCAGCCAGGCCAGTGTCGGTACTTTGAGGGAGGTCCCCCGTGCTTTCGCACGAACCTAATTACTGTAAACCTCGTTTTCCCAGAGGCGTAACCCCGTTGACACCTTTCTAGACACCTACTTGATCGGCTAATTGTAATGTATAAAACTCTCCCAGGAGTAACACTTACTCGCAGCGGGTATCGGGATCCAACTATCTCATAGAAGGTATGCAATCTCATTGCAAATTTCAACACTTGAAATTCCCGATAATATTTTGCCCCTAGCTCGCTATGACCTTGACGCATGCCAAACAACCCATAGTCTGCTAGTCAAGTTCAACCCGTACATTTCTTGATTGAATTAAACCCACCCGCACGACCCTTGACGCATGCCAAACAACGCCGTACGAATACCCTAATCCAATCGCATCATATGCTGGCAGATAAGCACTAGTTAGCTACCGTACACTACGCCTTGACGCATGCCAAACAACCGCAGCACGAATACTAACTAATACTTATCTGAAATGACGGAGGGCTACGACAGGTTTTTCTGAAAACCTATTGCGTAATGAACTTGATATCGTTGTAGGATCGAATGAATTTTGAAATGGAGTATTTTTGAGGCTTTTCTAGTTTTGCTAAAGGAGTCACTCCCGGTGAAGGGATCGTCGGTCCTTTCCTCGTCGAATGAGGTGCGGGATATATCATATATATCACTGTGCAAAGCAAAAACACTTAAAAGCAATCAAAAGACAAACCGAGTGTGTAGCATCTGCCAGTTATTGCTAAAGGAGTCACTCCCGGTGAAGGGATCTCGGTCCTTTCCTCATCGAATAAGGTGCAGGATATATCGCATATACCGCTGTGCAAAGCAAGAACTGTAGCTACCTGTTTTATTTTGAAATTCGATTCTACAACATCTTAGGTTTCTTTTATTTCATTAATCACATTAATGAAGTCCCATCATTTAAGTACCTAATCATCACAGATAAATACGACATACACTTATGCCATCCGCATTCGCCTCGATGTCCCCTCGTGCACCGTTAGGTTAGGTAACTAACGACAGAGCAGGGCAGGGCTAGCACGGGTGTAAAACATAAGTAACGTCTATATAATATATCATATATACTATATACTATATCCATCACAGAAACATCACATGATCTCATCACAGATATCGCAGCAGAATAAACATATGAAATATTGGATATACTAGGACGTCCGTGTTTTCAATACGAGCCAGTATAAAACACGGATTCCACGGTCGTGATGAATAGCCAAACCCACACCCCTAGACCCCTACGAGAGCGGCAAGCAACCCTACCAATTCTGGAGTTAGGAGACCCGGACTCGACTCCTCGAGTTGGTCTCCCACTGGACTCCAGAACCCGGTTACTTGTGCCCTCCTCCTTGGGTCTATCCTAGTGCGGAAAAGTAAACAATATACAACAGGTGACAACTCCCGCAACCTGGAAGCGCCCCAATAAAAGAATATTACATACAAGTTTTTACATGAATAAAAATGAAAAACACTCATCTCACATAAAAACCCCCGGCTATTCAAACACGACGATCCAATATAACATATCCAGCAACACATAACATCACATGTCATCAACGTAAGTAAATATGCGCATCCCAATTGTCGTTGACTTATAGCAACGAAACCTGGCGATATCACATATTACACTTACGGTCACAGAAAAGAAAGTGTAAAACTACAACAGTTAGAATCCGCAACCACCTCAGACATCGCATGCCTGACCAAATGAATTACTTAGACATCGCATGCCTAACAATTATAAACCCCGCATTTTAGTCTCATTATCGAAAACACTTTTCAATATCAAGTCGGGCAATTCAACAAGATTCCCGACAGCCTGATCGAATGCTCGTCGCAAACTTAAGTAGGCGGCCGCACCCCCGATACCGGCGACGAAGTGCACCAAGGCGGAACACCGCTACCGCGAGCACCCGGAGGGATGCTTTCGGCGACGGGGTTCTCCTACAGTCACTTGGTCGGGGCTATGGAGTGAGGCTGTCTATTAAGTTTACCCGGTGAGTATCCGCGTACGCTACGTGATTGCAACGGACTTTTGATCACATCAAAATTCCGTGGCAACTGATCAAGTGAGACTAAACTGCTATGTTTATAACATTCATTTAGTTATCATATAACTCATTGTGAATTCCAATTATTGTATCCCATTCCAGATAAACAGAAAATGTTAAACTTTCCGATCGAACAATCGAACACCCAAGTTTTCCCGAAACAGATCAACACATGAAACAAGTCTAACAACATTCCGTTCGTGCCTCAGTACCAACGATCCAGCCGTAGAAGGGTCAAGCCAACGCCTCACATGTGGCACGCCGTACTGCCCCAAACCCGAAGGTTCAAAGGGCAGTTCAAGACGGTCACATAATCGAGTTAAGGTTTGTGTCTTCTAGAGGGACCATCGCGTTACTTGCACTACTTAGAACGTCGTTAAACTACGGAAAAATCCAACACTTGGAAATTTCCCGACAGGGGAAAAGTTGGGTATTTATATCCGGTCGAACTTTTTAACATATTCTAAAATTTATCCGGAAAGCCACACAGACAAAATTTGATATCCCGATCGAAATACCGAAGCCCCAAATCAACTCAGAAAAATTCAACTCTGGAAAATATATTAAAAATACCCAGGAATACCAGCACTAATAATTATGAGATACTGTGCAGAAATTACTAAACAATCATTCCGTACCGCCGCGCAACCGCCGCACGAGGCTAGCTCGTGCCGCGGAAGCGCGGCAAGATTAAGGAATTTCGGGTACGAATTTCACAATATATCATATATTAACCTGCTGATTTTTCTGAACATTTTTAATGTAGAAAAAGACCAGATTTTAAAAATTGTACAGAGAGCATGTTTGAATCGGGGTTTCGGGTTCGTTCGGACTTCAATTTCCGTCTGGACTTCGCCTAAGGCTCTAGCTAGGCTCTGATACCACTGCAGGGTTCCTAGGCACTCTAGTGAGGTCTCCCAAGCCATCAACCATGGCAATTTCAAAAATTATGGTGCCTACAAACCCTAAAGTACGGATCGATAACTAGATGTCTAGGCGAACAAGAACTAGTTAACAATTAACTACTGAAAATACGGAAATACAACCTTTGTAGATCCGGTCCTCCACCTCCACGGCTCCGCAACGGGGTCGTCTCCGCTGTCCAAATCAAATCTGGGCTCTAAGATCGGCTTCGTCGGAGAATGGGTAAGCTAGGTCGTCGATGTCCATGCCGAAGATGATCTACGTCGAGGCATCGATGAATCAAGCTCCACCTTCACCAAACCCTAAAATCTTGTGAAGGAAACACACTCTACTACTTGGCAAGAGGTAGAGGATGAAGAAATAGGAAGTGGGTTAACTTTAGAATTGGATTTCTCACTCATATCCAACAATCACCATTGATGGACTTTGCTTTTCTTCACTTGAAGAATGAAGAAGAAGAAGAAAGATGATATGATAAGTTAAAAAAATAAGAAAAGAAAATCAATTCTTATCATAATATAACCATGGTTATGTGTAGAGATTTAACTAGGGTTAATTCAAATGGTTAGGTTAAGCATGAGATAAGAATGGTGGACAAAGTCAAAGCTTCATGAAACTTCAACTTAAAACAAAAATAGCCACCATTCTTTTCTCTTGCCTTTTATTTTCCAAAAATCAATAAATAAATAAATAAATAAATAGATAAATAAAGGAAAAGAAACCCTAACCATTCTTTTAACCATGGTTTAAATCTTTGCACTTAACCAAGTAAACATGTATCATCAAACATGATACAATCAAATGCACAAAATCATATCGCATATGTAATGCGCATATCCGAGTGAGAAAATCCATCTTAAGTAAACCGATACTAGTTGATGCAAAGTAATATATCATATATATAAATATGCATTAAATCATTAAATCAACACTTGATTCAATGATCCGGTCATGTCGCATATAACCGGCTAGTATACAATGTATCGGCTTATCGAATCAACGCTTGAATCGATAACTAGGTTATATCGCATACAACCATTCGATATATTTATCGCGAGAATAGAATACGGTATCACATACTCGCATTATTCTCGGTCCCGCACATATCTCATATGCGCTCCTATTTCGTTTCGCTTGAACCAGGAAACCTCTGTGTAGGACTCTAAAGACTCGTCAATACGCCGGCAGCGGATGATGATCATATCAAACATCCACAAGCCGCAAGCGGTCTGCTAAACGTAACGGCCACCCGGGTATTGAGCGATCTGAAGATCGACGAGCAAGCCCGCTCACACTCCAGTGAATCCGACCAGTAACACTACCGTACAGTCCGGTCTGATCGTCTGATATGTCGCATATCTTGCCTAGGGGTGGTAAACGTCAGACCCCAATAGCTCAATAAGTCGTGTCGATATGAGGTCTATAACAATTCGAGAAACTACTGGTAACACTTACCAGTAAATCTCAGCAACCCTGGCCAGGGATTTCCTGTTATAGCCAATCGAACACAGCGCAACATCAACCCCCTATACCGGGAGAGACGAATCCCCTCCTATCGCTCATTGCCTCCATGTGACTCGGGACTGTACCCAAAAACCACCGTTTTGCACGCCCTCTTGGACGTGGTAAGATGGAAATCAAAGCACAGTGGGAACCACACAAGACTCTATGACGATCTCGGGTCAACAGACTACTCTGTACCAGTGTCACCAGAGAACTGCCATCTGACGTGAGGTATAATACCATCTGGGAGTTCTCGGCGAGTCCGTCCAGTGTACCCAGTCTCTACTGAGCACCCGTATATCATCTCTGATGTCAAACACCAATGGATATGGGATCATCCATCGCCCATCTGTATGGGTCGAGAAGGTACACGCTAGTCTACTCTGGTATATCGATGCCCCGTCTCGATACACCCACGACTAGGGACTTTGAAGGATGTACTTATGGACTACCATGTCCCCACTAGTATGATCCGCATCATAGTCCAGGTAGTCAAGTACAGATCCTAAGGGCTTTACCAACATGTAACAGAGAGACAATCAGTATACACGTTAAGGTAAAGATCAACCAGATAGCATACTATCATGTCGAGCAAGAAAGTCCTCCCTATATATGTCCCAGCATCCACTACAATATACATCCTATGTATAGTAATGGCCTCTAGGGCACACATATAACTAACAATAATCACTCATGAAAAATAGAAAATATATGTATATGTATTTTCCACTCTTCATCTCAAACCATGGTTATATTATATGGATATTATTTCACTTGAGTTAAAACATAAAAGAAAAAATTAACACATGGTTAAAAGGTAGGTGAGCATGGTTAGTTGAAGAAGAGTGTAGAAACCATGCATTAATCTTTATCTTTTGTTTTAAAACAAATGCAAATATATATATATATATATATATATATATATATATATATATATATATATATATATCCATATATATAAACATAAGGTGTGATTCTTATATTGCCATCATTTTCTATGTATATACAACTATGAAGGATGATGTATGTATGTAAGTGTACATGCACATCCATATGTGCATGAACAAGAAAAAAATGCATACATGCATGCATACATCCAAAAATACAAGAAAGGATTTCTAGTGAGAAACTAATGGTTAAATGATAAATCAACACTTGATTTAGCAATCCGGCCATATCACATACGACCCAACCAAAAGCAAGCCGCCCGATTAATATACGATATCTTATACGTGCATTTTAACCGGGTCCATACGCATATCGCATACGCGCACCACAACGTTTCGCCTGGACTAGGTAACTCCTTTATGGGACTCTGAGACTCGTCAATACGCCGACAGTGGGTGATGATCATATCAAGCACCCCCAAGTTGCAAGCGGTCAGCTAAACGTAACGGCCACCCGGGTATTGAGCGATCAGAAGAAAACAAGCGAACCTGCTACAACTCTCGTCGAGCCAACCGGCAACACTACCGTACAGTCCGGTCTCTTCGTCAGATATCCTGCATATCGAGCCTAGAGATGGTAAACGTCAGACCCCAATAACCGATAAGTCGTGCCGATGTGAGGCCCATAACGGGTCGAGAAACTACTGGTAACACTTACCAGTAAATCTCTAAAACAGCCCTGGCCAGGGACTTCCCTGTTACGGCCAATCGAGCACAGCGCAACATCAACACCCAATACCGGGAGAGACGAAACCCCTCCTATCGCTCATTGCCTCCATGTGACTCGGGACTGTACCCAAAAACCACCGTTTTGGATGCCCTCATGGACGTGGTAAGGTGGAAATCAAAGCACAGTGGGAATCACACAAGACTCTATGACGATCTCGGGTCTACAGACTAACCTGCACAAGTGTTACCAGAGAACTGCCATCTGACGTGAGGTATAATACCATCTGGGAGTTCTCGGCAAGTCCGTCCAGTGTACCCAGTCTCCACTGAGCACCCGTATACCATCTCTGATGTCAAACACCAATGGATATGGGATCATCCATCGCCCATCTCATGGGTCGAGAAGCATATACGCTAGTCTACACTGGTATATTGATTCCCCGTCTCGATACACCCACGACTAGGGACCTTGAAGGATATACTTATGGACTACCATGTCCCCACTAGTATGATCCGCATTATAGTCCAGGTGGTCAAGTACACATCCTAAGGGCTTTACCAACATGTAACTATAAGACAGTATAAAGAGACAAGTATACATGTTAAGATAAAGAGCAACCAGATAGCATACTATCATATCGAGCAAGAAAATCATCTCTATATATGTCCAAGCATCCAATATAATATACATCATCTGTACAATACTGGCCTCTAGGGCATACATACAACTAACAGCTCAATTCTTATGGCTTATTTAAAATGCAAGTTAATTATTATCTTGACTGTCATGGCACGTCAGACACTCCGAATAGACCGGTAATAAACCTTTATGGTGAGAACTCACCAAGTGATGGAGGGGCCTTTCCGGTCTCGTTCAGATGTTGTCTTCCGTTGATCTGCCGATAGCTGCGATTGACAGCTAGGATTTGATCTAGAACGTGATCTCCTGCGATGTGTGGATCTCAATGGGTTGGAGGAGATTTGCGTCGAGTACCTACAAGGAAGTCCCGGGGTGGTTTGGTACCACCGAGGACCCTCCGACGATCAAGTTAGTAACAAGATCCGAGCAGAGTAACGGCTTAAGTGGAGCAAAAAATACCTGATCCCTCTGGGAGAGGGGCTTATATTGCGGCGGCGGCATGCAGGGGCAGGCGCGAGAATCACGCCGGCCGTTACGCTCCCGACGTCAAGCCCGTGTGATAAGCGGATCTTCCCATTAATGGCGAGACAGGCTCGTTAATGGGGATCGTAATGGCATGGAACGTGGGATGTGGCCGCGGAGATCTCGCGCATGGCGATATTAGCGAAGCGGCGGTTACGCCTGCGAGTGGTACCGTTGGTCGGTCGATGAGATCGAGGAAAATGGCCTTGGCGGGAAAGCTCGGGAAGAGCGGGAGAGCCGAGGCATCTTGGTCCTATGATAGCTTGGAGGCGAGCTGGGAGGCCGAGGAAGCCAATTTATGCATGGGGGCTCTGAGGAGAGCCATTTTGTGCTTGCGGGTCGGGCACAGGGGTGGCCTGGTCGGCCCCTGTAGGCCCTTTCTTCTTAGCTCTGGGATACGTCATCGGTCACGTGTCGCTATCTGGGAGATCGCCGATATCGAGCATCATCATTAGCCCCCTACTCTCGTCCCGACCAGCTGATAGGTCGGGTCGAGAGTGGACTGCCGGGCCACCCGGGGTGAGCTCCCTTCGAAGATATCGTCGGGACGTGTCCCCGGGCAATCTGTTGTCTTTTCTGCCAATGAATCATGGGCGAGATCTCTGCATTTAAGGAAGGTGCATCGGTTTGTGCGTTCCATCACTGAAGCGACGGTCCACGTGTCGAGCGTCGGTTGGGCGATGCGACGTGTTGCAGACCTGCGGCGTCTGATGGGATGCAACCCAATGCTGGAGTGACAGGTGAAGCAATTGGGGTCGTCGGACGCGAGGAGTCGTTTTTGCGGGAGATGAAGGGCGCCATTGGATGAGGGCGATGGCAACAATAAATAGGGATGGGGTCCACTCTAGGGCCCCTATTTATTTATACTTTCCTCGCTTTAAGTCTGATAGCTCAGCGCTCATCTTCTTTCTTCTGCTTTTGCCTCCCGAGAATCCCTCTTCTCCAGGTTAGATGTTTTTCTTTGTAGAGTTTGTAGATGTGGTGGGAGTAGGCTCTAGGGACCCTCCAGTCAAGCCCGAGTCTTCCCGGGAAGCAGGGGTCAGATCTTCTTCCCGGGATCGTGCTACTGGGGCAGTCCCCAGGGAGGAGGCGGCGGACGCCGCTCCTGGCATGCCATCTTTAATGAGGCATGAGGATGAGCTCACCAACGCTCGGGCTCGCTTCCATATCCCTTCTGGCTATACGCTTCGCTTGGCCAAGGAAGGAGAGAGGGCAGACCAAGTACGGGTAGGGAGATCACCCTGTACCTGGAAGCCTTTTGGGGCGGAATGCGCATGCCCTTCCCTCCGGAGGTCATTGAAGCGCTGAACTTCTTCGGGTTAGCTCCGGGCCAGTTAGTGCCGAACTCATGGAGGATCCTTCTCAGGTTCCTGGTCCGCCTAAAGCTACAGGCGGTCTCCTTCAGAGTCTCCATCCTTGATTCCTCTCTCCTCTTCAAAAATCATCCTGGGGTCGAGCGGGCGACCCTAGGTGGGTCTACCTCTCCTTTAGGAAGCGACAGGGGGGTGCCGCCGGGTCAGGAGTTGTAGTCCTGCTTTCTTCTATCCATGACTGGAAGAAGAAGTTCTTCTTTGTTGCGCCGCCCGAGGGTGAAGACCGGCCCATGCCGACCTAATGGTCAAGGGATAAGTGTTTCCCGGGAAATTAGTCCAATGATCCCGCCGCGGTGAGAGTGGCATCGTGGGAGCCCATTCCCCGACCTGACGTGCTGCTATCTGAGCGGGCCTTGAGTTGGGCCGGGCTCAGCCCCGTCAAGTTCGGTGAGTTAGGCTTGCGTTTTGCTTTATTTTTGTATGCGGCACTGACTCCACTGCATCTTGTTTTGTGCAGAACCCATGGATATGAACGAACTCCAAGCCTCCATACGGCAGCCGAAGAAGGGCCCGAAGGCTGGAGGCGCCAGCTCTTCCTGCTCGAAGCCTGTCCTAGTTCCTTCAGCCACCGTCCCGGTGCCTCCGATGGCCGTACCTCTTCAGCGTTCGGGGACGGGTCCCGCCCCGGAGTCCAGCAAAGCGCCGAGCCGGAAGCGGGTGCGTGAACAGGAGGACCCAACCTCGAAGAAGGAGACCGGGTCTCCATCAGCCCCCCTCAAGAAGGTCCACCGAAGGGTTCCTCGGACCCCGGCCTCCTCGATCATGGTGGAGGAGGAGGGCCTCCACTTTGCGGTGCCTTCAGGGCTCACCGTCGCCGACAGCCTGCTGTTCGACATCGAGAAGTCGGCAGGGGGTAGGGTCCTTGGGGGACCCTCAAAGGCCAGATGGCGTCTATTGCCCAGGAGTCCGTGCAGGTAAGCACTCGGCTATTCGTGAGACTTGGTGCATCCTTTGTCTTTCTGACCTCTTTTTGATTATCTCAGGCCCTCCAACATGTCGCCCTCGCCATCCGCATGGAGGAAGAGGTGATAACCCCGGTGATGAAAGCCGCGGGCCAGCTTACCTCGCTAAAGGAGAGCTCCAAGCGGGAGCGGGAGCGGGAGCTGGAGGTGGCGATAGCGAGGGTCGCCGCCCTGGAGGGCGAGGTGGCGGCTGGGAAGCAGGAGGTGGCTACTGCGGCGCGGGTGGCGGCGGCCTCAAAGTAGGAGGCTGCCCGGCACAATGAGGCCACCCTGGCCATCAAGGCCAAGCTCCAAGACACCAGGGTGCTCATCCGCACCATGAAGAAGACGGTGGAGACCCTCCGGAAGGAGTTGGAGGTGGCGGTCGAGGAGGTGAAGTGGGCCAATCTCGGGGCGGCTAAGGCGGTGGAGGACTATAAGAAGTTGAAGGACTACTACTCCGACCTAGCCGTGGCCACTACGAACATCTGGCACGAGGCCTTCGTCGCCGTCAAGGCCCGGATGCCGAGGTTCGCTAATGAAGAGCTTCGGGCCGAATACCCCCTCGCGGGTGCCGACGAGCAAGGGGACAACCTCGGAGAAGAAGAGGTCCCTGACGAGGAAGTGGCCGAGGACCCTGCCCGAGCTGTGGTAGATATTGAGGTTCCCGGGGTCACGCCTGGCCCCGAGGCCTGAAGCCCCTCGTCTTCCTGCTTCTTTTATTTTGTTTCATCGGGAATTTTGTAAGGCTGGGGAGCCCCCAATACCCTTGTAAAGAATTTTGTTTGTGCGAATAAAACATTTGCTGTTTCATTGCTTGCATATTATCCTTTGTTTGTGAAGAATACTCGTAGAATATTCGGACTTGCACTGTTGAGCTTCCATGTCAAGTCAGTTCTTCGTATGGCGATCGCGCGTCGAGTTGATTTCGTTGGAAAGAAGGTATCTCCATGGCCCCGAAGTCGAGGGGGGATCGCTCAGGCTTATGTAGACCTGGTGTCTCTTGGAGAGTGCTTCAGATCCATGGCGTTTGATGGACAGTAGGCTGCCCGCTGCAGATGTGCCGATCCGGAGTGAGCTCGGTGTCCTCACTCTGAGGGCTTTAGATGCCTCTTGGCGAGGGCTTTGATCCCTGTTGTCGTGGGTAGGGAGCTACCAGCCGGGGATGACCGAGCAGGGTAGCCGCTCAACTGCCTCTTAGTGAGGGCTTGGATCCATGGCGTCGTGGGTAGGGAGCCACCAGCTGGGGATGACTGAGCAGGGTAGCCACTCGGTGCCTCTTAGCGAGGGCTTAGATCCCTGGCATCGTGGGTAGGGAGCTACCAGCCGGGGATGACCGAGCAGGGTAGCCACTCGGTGCCTCTTCGCGAGGGCTTGGATCCCTGGCGTCGTGGGTAGGGAGCTACCAGCCGGGGATGACCGAGCAGGATAGCCGCTCGGCTTCCTCTTGGTGAGGGCTTGGATCCCTGGCGTCGTGGGTAGGGAGCTACCAGCCGGGGATGAATGAGCAGGGTAGCCGCTCGGTGCCACTTGGCGAGGACTTGGATCCCTGGTGTCGTGGGTAGGGAGCTACCAATCGGGGATGACCGAGCAGGGTAGCCACTCGGTGCCTCTTGGCGAAGGCTTGGATCCCTAGCGTCGTGGGTAGGGAGCTACCAGCCTGGGATGACCGAACAAGGGCGGGTCCGGTTGCCTCTTGTGAGGGCTTTGATCCTTCAGGACGGGGGCCGAGCAGGGTTACTGCCCGGTGCCTCTTGGCGAGGGCTTCGATCCCTGTCGGTTGTGGTAGGAAGCTACCAGCCGGGGATAACCGAGCAAGGGTCGGGCTCTGATTGAGAGAGTTTTTGCGTGTGCGTTTTAAAATTTAAGAAAATACCGCAATTAAGACGGTGTCGCTTGGTAGCTAGCCGGTTGAGTACGGGTCGATCCACAGGGAGAAGGATTCCTTTTCTTTATGTTCTAACAAGTTAAGTCCAAAAAATTGGTGGTTTTGTTTTAAGATCTAAGAATGAGATAAAAGTTGATAAAAAGCTTGCTAGGGTTAGGATTAGGTTAGTTCGAGATAGGGATCTTCTCGCTTCTATCAATACATTAGTTATGAATAAAAGTGTTAGAGTAATCGGCAACAACGGGGATTAGCACGACTGGGAAGAAACTAAGTTTCTTCCTTTTGTTTCTTGTCCGTCCGTTCTTGGCTCTTAGCCCTAACCTCCAGTTAATTCAATCACACCCGGTCTAACTAGGGAATCACCGCTATCACGTAGGATAGGGTGCCGTAGTGAGCGGTGTGTAGTTGATTTAAAAAGAGTCCTTTTAATAAAATTATATGGGCAAAGAAAGGAGTGAGAGAGATTTCCATCTCTCAAACCTTCCCTATCCTAACCCTAACAAGTGAGGGATTACTCACTCATTAGGAAGTTAACAATGAAATTCATTTTTTTATAATTTTTATATTAGAAAACTAAATTGCAGATATTAAAAGAACAGATAAAAATTTCAAGAATTAAATTCAGATAATAAAAGAATGCGAGATAAAAATAAAAACTCTTACTTTATTGACGACCTCAAGAACGCATTACAATTGAATTTAGATCTAGAAAAAAGGCAAAGAGAGACATCTTAAGAAAGACACCCTAGAAGAGGCACCCTTTATTTGGCTTTGAGCCCTCCTATTTATAGATAGGAAAAACCCTAGGTTTACATTCTGATTGCACTGAGCTCGTGCAACAAACCGTTAAATCTCTAGGTGTCCCTAGTAGGAGGAGTGTTGTATCCTGAGGGTTTTCAGCGGATACTACCCACAAAATCCGATCAATTTGGCCATTGACTCTGATTCCTCATTTCAGTATTCTAGCAAGAATTTCTATTATCTTCAACTTAGAAACCATCAATACGTATTTTTCACACTCACTTATCATTTAACTTAAGATCATATATGTTCTGCAAATTTATTAAGCTTTCAGCATCTTTTGAATTTTCCTTCTAAGGTTCCATCTCAACTTAGGAATTTTTATCATCTTTATTGAAGATATAAGGCCTATCTTTCATTCCTATCTCTGATCCAAATCCCAATCATATACCCCTATATGTATGTAATTATCACCCCTACACTTGGAAATTCAATTCAAGCTATCATACTTTTGTCCATCGTCCAAAGTACTTTTAGTTGGTGAATTTTAGATGAAATTGCTCACACATCCTTCATGCGACCGTTAATACTTCTTGAGATACTAACGACCGATTACAAAATGTGTTCGCACATTAAGGTGTAATTCCTCGTCTTGTAATACCTAAGGCTTTAGCAATAACTCCCAAACCAGTTGGTCTAAGGCACTAGATGATAAAGCACCCTCGCTATAATTTTTTTATTTATGCTAATTACAAAATCAGTGTTCATTTTTTTTCTCTTTATTCACACTTATACTTTTATTTTCTTTTCCTTCACACTAAGGATTTTAGACAAGAGCATTTCAAGGTATTCTCTACTATCCCAAGTTTTAAGGTGCGTGTGGTGCGAGTTGTAGGGTATATATTTTCAGAATTTAGACTTAAGGTTCGAAATTATTTTTCAGACTTACACTTCAATAAAAATTTCAATACTCTTCCTTCATTTTGGCTTAGCTCAAGAACTGAACTCAAAATTTGCCTATTTCTAAATAAACTATAAGGACATATATTTTCTACAGTTAAACTTTAAGAAATGTTATTTTTAAGGTTTTTAATTTACTAAGTTTAGGATCTAGTTTTTCCCTACTATTCAACCATCATGTTGAACTTAAGTCAAATATGGTCCAAATTGAAATTTTCAATTTTCAATTTTTTTTAATTTTTGATTTTTATGGGTTTTAAAATAAGTATGCAAATGCAAAAATATACACATGAATGCGAAGGAGGAAAGCTTACCGAGCACACCCCCAAACTTAAACTTGACAGTGTCCTAACTGTCAGGCTACACTAAGAGGGTCAAAGTTTTCGGCACTCCCCTGTTTAGTTATGAAAAAAAATTTAACAGAAAAAGAAAACAAAATATATATATACAAGAAGGTTCCCCCCAAACTTAAGTGAAACATTGTTTCTACTGTTGCCATTTTTTAAATCTCATAAACTTATAAACTTGGGAGGACAAATTTATTAACGGGGACATGAAATATGATCGTGAAAATCTCCCCCAAACTTATTTTTGGCACACCACTTTAAGTTAGAAAAAATTATTTTCGAGAGCCAAATTATAACCCCCCCAACTTAAGTTAAACAATACTAAGCTTTTAAAGAGAGGGGTCAAAGTTACCGGTCAATACCAAGCTTTGCAAAGACCAAAAGTCAACACCAACCATTCGAAGAATTTATCAGTGAAACGCACTGGTTGGTGGAAGAATATGTTGTATGGAGCCAGGAAGAAGTGGGGAAAAGATAAGTGATGGTATGGAAAGGGTTTGCGTGAACGTGAATGTGAGGAGATAAGAGATGATGATAAATAAAAACGAAATGATTAGAAATGAGTGGAATATTGGTATTCTCGTATTTTATAAGAAGAAAGGGTGGTGGTTCAACTTCTATAGGTGGAGGTTGATTAATCACAAAATCCATGTTGTTTAGGAATGCAAGTTCGTCAGCAAAAAGTTCTTCAAAACTCTCATCGATGTAATTGAACATTTTGCTGTCAGTAAGTTTTGTGCAAGAATTTATCATACTTGTTTTGTCAAAAATTATGGAGGTAGGAGACTCGAAAAACTCATCTACCTCATTTTTAAAAGTATCCAAATCAAATTGATTTTCTGGAATTATCAAACTTGAATTATCGGATTGTGATTCATCAACACTCACTGAAATTATAGGTAGAATAGAAGAAGAACCTGAGAAAGTGCGAGGAAGAAGTTGAATACAAACTTGAGGGTGGAGATGGTGTATAAATTAGCACAATTTGTAATGACCGATGTGTAAAAAGCGATTGTGCTAATCTATCATGTAAATCCCCAGTTCCGTAAGTGCAATTTTTCTGTATTTTTCCAAGCCCCGTCAAGATTTTCTATTTTTCCCGTCTTTTCTGGAGAAATTTAGAATCCCTGTGTTCACTTTAATTCTCAAGATTCAATCCTCCTAAATATTTAAACTAAAGCACAAAACAAATAAAAACTAAATATATAAATAATTCCCAAGCCCAGCCCAACAGAATAAAAACCAGAAAAACAAAATATATAAATAAAACCACCCAGCCCAGCCCAAGAAAAAATAAAAAATAAAAACCAAATAATTAAACACCAAACGCGGCCCAATCCCCATGCCGACCCGGCCCCGTGCCCAAACCCGACCCGCCTCCATTCCCTTTTCCCCACTTCGCTTTTTTCATTTCCCGCTCCTTCACTGCGCCTCCCACATCGACACCTCACGACCCCATGCCCCCGTTCCTCGTCGCCCCACGACCCCATGCCCCTCGACCCACGACCACGCCCGCGCTCTTTCTCCCCTCCCTCGACCTCGTCCCCCTCACTCCTTCCCCATATCCTCCTCGTTTCCCTTTCTCGACCCCAACACCACAACCACCATCGCACTTACCTTGCAACTCCGACCATCCCACTACCTACCCGAGATCGCCATCGTCTCCTCACCTCCCTCTCACTTCAACACCCTCTACCACTGCAGCTCCGGCCTTCGCAACCCCAAGCTCCGACTCCAAACTCTGGCCGACCCAACACCACTTTCCCCTGCGACTCTGTCCTCGCTGTCGCCACCTCACCGCTGACCATCCCTCACCTTCCCCTCGCCACTCTTCTCACCTCCATCTTCCTCGTCGACCCGAGCACCATGGCCATCACCTTCTCCAACAACCAAGCCCCTCTTTCTCAAGTTCACACCTTCCGTCACCACAACCACTCCGCCATCGTCGCCGCAAACCACCACCAGCGAGCTCCTCGACGTCACCAGCACCACCTCCCTTCTCACTCCGAGCACCTAACCCTGACGCCACGACCCAGAACTGAGGTCACCTTGTTGTGATCGTTGTGCTGTGCTCTTGCTCACCATTGTTGCCGCCATTATTGCTTCCATGTGTGTCGTGCCCGTGCATGCCATCACCGTCATCATCGCTGCAGCCAAGCCACCGAAGCCTTAACCGAGCCTACAAGCTAAACTCACATCCCTTGCACCCTTCGGCATTTCATCGAGCACTTTCATCCATCGCCATTTGCCGCTATTCGGGTCATCATTGTCGCCATCCAATATGTGGCCTCGACCTCTTAAGCCATCATCGTCATCAACACGGTATCCATCGCAACACTGGCATACGCCCATCGCAGCTCACGTCACGTCGAGCTCCGCGACACAAGCCTAAACCTAGCCAAGCCTCGTCGTGGTCTTGTTGCGCCACGTCGCTGCCGTACCGTCATCGACGCATCGTCAGGCAAGTACCTTACTTGCTACATGCTAGATTATTCCGTTACAATTCAAAATCCTATTAATTCCGTGTATATGATTCGTGTAAAATTTTATGACGCAAGTGTTCGATGCGAAACCCGAATGAAAACCTTCCATTAAACTGACGGAAATTGATCATGTAAGCTGGCCCGTGTGGTAATGAACATTGTATTAAAATTTGACTGAAAAATATAACCGTTACTGACTTGAACGATCATCCCCAATTACACCCATTAAAACTGAAAATTTCCCGTGTCTGAAACTTGTAAAAATCATAATTAATTGTTTACAAATTGGAATGATGCGTTCGAGGGCTCGAATCGAATACGACTCGACGACCTAGAACCCCATGAAAGTTTTAAATTGTTTCTATACTGAAAATATGACGGAAACTTGTTTGGAGAGCGGCTCTGGACTGCAGTCCAGAGCAGCTCTGGCTGTTGATTTCTATCTCGTAGTGCTTACCCCTTTGCTTCTTGAACTTGTATATTGCGGAACCCTATACTCTAGTGAAGATGAAACAGTTAGCTAAATAATGAAAGTGTTTTCACCTCTTTTTACCATCATTTACTATTTAAACTGTAATTTAAAAGAACAGGATGTATAGCAGTCCTAAACAGAAACAGAACTGATACCCTATTGTTGTACAGTGCATAACTTCTGATGTAAAGACGCGATTGAGGATCCGTCTGGTGCGTTGGAAACCCTATTGAAAAACATAAATTTCGTTCAACTATAGAATAGCTAAATTCTGATCCCAACAGGGCGAAAATTGTGTCGCGAAATGGACGTTCAGTTCAGAAACTGAAATTCCTGCAGCGAACACTTAAAATGAAACGGATGTAACTTGCGAACCAAAATCCGATTGCACTGAAATAAATTTTACTGAACTGCCGACTGAGTTTTCTTACTACCGCCTTTGTAACATTTTACTGAATTTTGAACGTGTGATTTAATACAATTTTTATAAGTTCATAAGGTGCATAATGGTTCATATTACACATAACTTGTTAACGGCATAAATGCACATAATTTATCCGATTGCCATACTTATAGTGATAGTGCGCGTTATTATTCAGTGTACAATACATTATCGTGCGTGAATGGTATTGGTTTAGGAGTGTGAGGTACGCCAATGAAAAAGTGAATGATTCGTGACAGTGAATAATACAGTGAACAGTGACAAAACCGTGTTATTGGTGCATACTTGTACATGACTAAACCATAATCATAAATAGTGTAAACCTGAGAAAAAAGGAGAAATCGAAGTGGAAAGAGTATCGTATTTAGCGAGGACAGTGATTTAGAGGATGATCATTCGAACATCGACTCTTATATATATTAGGTTGGGCCTAGCGGTCCGGCTGATAGGGTTATGTCCCGGATGATAGCGGGCCGTAGTCTCGGGTATGTACGAGATCCTCGTTAAACATGATCCTCCTTTTCACAACTCGATTTCAAAAGTGACTTAGAGACCGACAGGGACAGAGATCATACATTACATCAGTTAGTGATTTATTGACTACCTGCATTTTATCTCCACTGTTATTACTTTATTTTTCTTGTTTCTTGTCATTAATATAATATTGCTATTACGTCGCTCTGATGACCTAAGTATGCATGCTCAGTGATAGAGGTGGATTTGCCTGATCTCGAGAAGACCGTGAAGATCCAGACCACTGGACCAGATACATTTCTCCACTGATATTCTTGGTTAGTTACTCTCTTGTTTACTTCCTTCGAGCTCAAATCTCTTTGTATCTTATAGTTTTAGTGACTGCATTCTCTTTACCCGTACTGTATTTTACTAATGACTATATAATGCTAGAGGCCGAAATGCGACTACGACCGGATTTTTCCTTGATCGTAGGAGCATGGCTGGCCTTGTCACCTATGTATTCCGTATTTTGGGAAGCGGGGCGTGATATAGTTTTGTTGGTATCAGAGCGCCGGGTTTAGAATAAAATTGCAGTCCAATTTAGGGATCCCTTGAATCATACTTTATTTCCTTGCTTTCACTTTCATATACTATTTTTGCATCACCACTCAAATTCATGTTTTGAATCTTATCTACTTTATCTTTCTTCGTGTTCCGCATCATTAATCGTTATTTTCATTCGTGTTCCACTATCTGATCATAACCTTTGCATTTCAGACCATGGCCAACCCTGGGGCCGCACCGCTTCTCGATGAGGACACCGAGTCCTGCGTTTCTTTCGACTGCGTATTAGTGAGTTCAGATGACGAGATCGATGGCCCACAAGTCATTTTCGACGACAGCGAATCCGAGAACGAGGGAGTCGATGTCGCAATTCCGGAGATCAATATGATTAATGATTCGGAAGATGAAGAGGAAGACCCGGAGGAAGACCAAATAGAAGAGGATCCACAAGAACATGCAGTGGAAGGGAACCCAGAAGAGGATCCCGAAGAAGAGGATCCCGAAGAAGAGGATCCATAGGATCATGCAGTGGAAGGGAACCCAAAACAAGATCCCGAGGAGGAGGATCCCGAAGAATATCCAATAGAAGAGGACCCATAGGAAAACGCAATAGAGGAGGATCCAGAAGAGGGTCCTGAAGAGGAAAATCCTGAGGAAGACCCTATGACAGAAGATTCAGGAGAGGACCCGGAAGAGACGGATCATATGGAGGAGGATTCTGATGAGGAAGCTCCCGCCGAAGAGGAAGAATTGGGAGAAGAAAACTCTATAGGGGAGGAATCCGAAGATGAAGCTCCAGTCCAGAAGGAGTGGGAAGATGAAACCTCGAGTGAAGAGGAACTCGAGGCTGAAGAAGCTCAAGCATACATTCAAGCAGGACACTTTAGGAATGGACGCCCCCATCTTAGTGCGAGAGCATATCGCAACTTGTTGAACTTCCACAATCGTGACTGACACAGCTTATTTTCTTTTCTTAGGGCCAAACAATAATGATGTATAGTTTAGGGCCAAGTTTATCTCTCAGTTGTACTCTGTCAAGCTTTGATTAATAAAGTTTCGATTCGATCAAATTTTCCTAGAGTATTGTATCTTTAAAATCCATTTGATGCATTAATTGATCCTTCTTACAAATTCCTTTCATTCTTGCTAAGACATTACTTTTATCCCATCCTTGAACCTCATAATCACCCGACCCCCCATTTTGGCTGACGTGGAAGGAAGTGCCTTATGTATGGACAGAGGAATGTACTCAGGCTTTTGGGATACTGAAACTGATGTTGACCACGGCGCCTATTCTTCCAAGGCCAGATGATTCAGATGGTGTGGTGTTACACGACGATGATTTATGGAAGGGTTTAAGCCGCGTTCTAATGCAACATGGTCGGGTAGTTACTTATGCCTCATGGCAGCTAAAGAATCATGAGGGGAGTTACCCAACACACGGATTGGAGTTAGCCGCAGTAGTTTTCGCATGTGCAAATCTGGGGACATTACTTACTTGGCCGGAAACAAAGGGGAAAAAAAAGAGAGGGTGGAAGTGTATACGGATCACAAAAGTCTAAGATACATGTTCACTCATGGAGAATTGAATATGAGACAACGCCAATGGCTATAGCAAGGGGCGGATTACGACTCAAGATTTCAGTACCATCCGGGAAGACTAAATGTCATACCGATGCTCTCAGTCGCAAGCCAGCGGTCACGATGTTGACCAGTCAGGGGAGCATCATTAAAGATTTTCGGAAGCTCGAACTAGAGATTGTTACACCAAGTGCAATCAGACGGTTTTGGCGGTTGTAGGTGCAGTCTTCATTGGTAGATTGCATTAAGGTTGTATAAGCTAATGATCCCCGATTGCAGAAGTACAGAGAGCAGGTGGAAGCCAGATCAAGGACAGACTTACTAATACATCGAGACAGTCCTTTGAGCTTCGGTAGCAGACTCTGCGCTCCTGAGGGAAGATGTTCGAGAAAAAGTGCTAGCCGAGGCTCATAGTTCAGGTTATTATGTATATCCGGGAGCCACGAAGATTTATCGAGATCTGAGGCAAGATTAATGGTGGAACGGAATGAAGAGGGAGATTGCATGGTTGGAATCCAAGTGCTTATTATGTCAGCAAGTAAATGCTGAACACTACAAAACGGCTAGACTGTTGCAACCGCTTCCGATAACCGAATGAAAACGGGAGCACGTCACCATGGACTTTGGAATGGCCTTACCACGGATCCCACGAGGCAACAACGCTGTTTGGATTATCGTCGACCATCTTACGACAGCAGCACATTTCTGTACCCTTCCGGGTGGGACATTCGACAGAGTCGCCTGTGGAGAAATACATACAGGAGATAGTGCGACTTTACGGGGTTCCGGTCAGCATTGTGTCGGATCGGGACACCAGATTTGTTTCTCACCTTTGGGAGAGCTCACAGGAGAGTCTGGGTACCCGCCACAAGTTCAGCACAGCGTATCATCCACAGAAGGACGGACAATCCGAACATACGATTCATACGCTCGAGGACATGTTGAGGGTTTGTTGTTGGACTTCCAGGGTTCTTGAGGGGATCATCTGCATCTAGTCGAGTTTCCTTATAACAACAGTTACCAGGCTAGCATCCAGATGGCTCCTTTCGAAGCACTTTACGAGGGGAAGTGTCGATCCCCAGTTTGTTAGGATGATATGGGAGAACGAAGATTACCGGGTCCCGAGCTCATTGTTCAGACAGTCGACAAGGTCCAAATGATTAGGAAGCACATTAAGACGGCTCAAGATCGACAGAAGAGTTGGGCGGATAACAGCAGGAGAGCACTAGAATTTGAAGTCAGAGATCACGTATTCCCGAAAATTTCCCCTACCCGCGGAGTTATCAGGTTCGGAGGTCGCGAGAAACTCAGTCCCCGTTCTATCGGATCTTTCGAGGTGCTAGAGCGAGTAGGAGAGGTGGCCTATCGACTTGCCTTGCCTCCATCGCCAGCTGGTGTGCACAATACCTTCCACGTATCTCAGTTGCGGCGTTATGTTCGGGATGAGAGCCAAGTTCTGGACTATTCGGAGTTGGCTTTGGGTACCGACTTATCGTATGAGGAGCAGCCCGCCACTATCCTCGACCGCAGAGAAAAAGTACTGAAGAATGAAGTCATTCCGTTAGTCCGAGTGTCTTGGGAGGTCGTTCCCCAGGAGAATCTACCCGGGAGCGTGAGGAAGATATCCGTGCACATTTTCCACATCTATTTGTTTAGTGCTACTGTTTCGTTGTCTCTTTTTAAATTTTGAGGACGAAATTTTTATAAGGAGGGTAGGATGTAAATCCCCAGTTTCGTAAGTGCAATTTTTCTGTATTTTTCCACGCCCCATGAATATTTTCTATTTTTCCCGTCTTTTCTGGAGAAATTTAGAATCCTTGGGTTCACTTTAATTCTCAAGATTTAATCCTCCTAAACATTTAAACTAAAGCCAAAAACAAATAAAAACTAAATATATAAATAAATTCCCAAGTCCAGCCCAACAGAATAAAAAACAGAAAAACAAAATATATAAATAAAACCACCCAGCCCAGCCCAAGAAAAAAAAAATAAAAACCAAATAATTAAACACCAAACCCGGCCCAATCCCTTTGCCGACCCGGCCCTGTGCCCAAACCCGACCCACCTCCATTCCCTCTTCCCCACTTCGCTTTTTTTATTTCCTGCTCCTACACTGCGCCTCCCACGTCGACGCCTCACGACCCCATGCCCCCGTTCCTCGTCGCCCCACGTCCCAGCCCCTCGACCCACGACCACGCCCGCGCTCTTTCTCCCCTCCCTCAACCTCGTCCCCCTCACTCCTTCCCCATATCCTCCCCGTTTCCCTCTCTCAACCCTAACACCACAACCACCGTTGCACTTACCTCGCAACTCCGACCATCCCATTACCCACCCGAGATCGCCATCGTCTCCTCACCTCCCTCTCACTTCAACACCCTCTACCACTGCAGCTCCGGCCATCGCAACCCGAAGCTCCGACTCCAAACTCTGGCCGACCCAATACCACTTTCCCCTACGACTCCATCCATGCTGTCGCCACCTCACCGCCGACCATCCCTCACCTTCCCATCGCCACTCTTCTCACCTCCCTCTTCCTCGTCGATCCGAGCACCACGGCCATCACCTTCTCCAACAACCAAGCCCCTCTCTCTCAAGTTCACACCCTCCGTCACCGCAACCGCTCCGCCATCGTCGTCGCAAACCACCACCAGCGAGCTCCTCGACGTCACCAGCACCACCTCCCTTCTCACTCCGAGCACCTAACCCCGACGCCACGACCCAGAACTGAGGTCACCTTGTTGCGATCATTGTGCTGTGCTCTTGCTCACCATTGTTGCCGCCATTATTGCTTCCGTGTGTGTCGTGTCTGTGCATGCCATCACCGTCATCATCGCTGCAGCCAAGCCACCGGAGCCTTAACTGAGCCTACAAGCTAAACTCACGTCCCTTGCACCCTTCGGCATTTCATCAAGCACTTTCATCCATCGCCATTTGCCGCTATTCGGGTCACCATCGTCGCCATCCAATCTGTGGCCTCGACCTCTTAAGCCATCATCGTCATCAACACGGTATCCATCGCAACACCGACATACGCCCATCGCAGCTCACGTCGCGTCGAGCCCCGCGACACAAGCCTAAACCTAGCCAAGCTTCGTTGTGGTCTTGTTGCGCCGCGCCGCTGCCGTACCGTCGTCGACGCGTCGTCAGGCAAGTATCCTACTTGCTACATGCTAGTTTATTCCGTTACAATTCAAAATCCTATTAATTCCGTGTATATGATTCGTGTCAAATTTTATGACGCAAGTGTTCGATGCGAAACCCGAATGAAAACCTTCCATTAAACTGACAGAAATTGATCATGTAAGCTGGCCCGTGTGGTAATGAACATTGTATTAAAATTTGAATAAAAAATATAACCGTTACTGACTTGAACGATCATCCCCAATTACACCCGTTAAAACTGAAAATTTCCCGCGTCTGAAACTTGTAAAAATCATAATTAATTGTTTACAAATTGGAATGATGCGTTCAAGGGCTCGAATCGAAGATGACTTGACTACCTGGAACCCCATGAAAGTTTTAAATTGTTTCTATACTAAAAATATGACAGAAACTGGTTCGGAGAGCGGCTCTGGACTGCAGTCCAGAGCAGCTCTGGCTGTTGATTTCTATCTCGTAGTGCTTACCCCTTTGCTGCTTGAACTTGTATATTGTGGAACCCTATATTCTAGTGAAGATGAAACAGTTATCTAAATAATAAAAGTGGTTTCACCCCTTTTTACCGTCATTTACTATTTAAACTGTAATTTAAAAGAACAGGACGTATAGCAGTCCCAAACAGAAACAGAACTGATGCCCTATTGTTGTACAGTGCATAACTTCTGACGTAGAGGCGCGATTGAGGATCCGTCTAGTGCTTTGGAAACCCTATTGAAAAACATAAATTTCGTTCAACTATAGAATCGCTAAATTCTGATCCTAACAGGGTGAAAATTGTGTCGCGAAATGATGTTCAGTTCAGAAACTGAAATTCCTGCAGCGAACACTTAAAATGAAACGGCTGTAACTTGCGAACCCGAAACCCGATTGCACTGAAATAAATTTTTTTGAACTGCCGACTGAGTTTTCTTACTACCGTCTTTGTAACATTTTACTGAATTTTGAACGTGTGATTTAATACAATTTTTATAAGTTCATAAGGTGCATAATGGTTCATATTACACATAACTTGTTAACGGCATAAATGCACATAATTTACCCGATTGCCATACTTATAGTGATAGTGCGCGTTATTATTCAGTGTACAATGCATTATCGTGCGTGAATGGTATTGGTTTAGGAGTGTCAAGTACGTTAATGAAAAAGTGAATGATTCGTGACAGTGAATAATACAGTAAACAGTGATAAAACCGTGTTATTGGTGCATACTTGTACACGACTAGACCATAATCATAAATAGTGTAAACCTGTGGAAAAAGGGGAAATCAAAATGGAAAGAGTATCGTATTTAGCGAGGACAGTGATTTAGAGGATGATCATTCGAACAGCGACTCTTATATATATTAGGTTGGGCCTAACGGTCCGGCTGACAGGGTTATGTCCCGGGCGATAGCGGACCGTAGTCTCGGGTATGTACGAGATCCTCGTTAAACATGATCCTCCTTTCCACAACTCGATTTCAAAAGTGACTTAGAGACCGATAGGGACACGGATCATACATTACATCAATTAGTGATTTATTGACTACCTGCATTTTATCTCCACTATTATTACTTTATTTTTCTTATTTCTTGTCATTAATATAATATTGCTATTACGTCGCTCTGACGACCTGAGTATGCATGCTCAGTGATAGAGGTGGATTTGTCTGATCTCGAGAAGATCGTGAAGATCCAGACCAGTGGACCAGATACATTTCTCCACTGATATTCCTGATTAGTTGCTCTCTTGTTTACTTCCTTCGAGCTCAAATCTCTTTGTATCTTGTAGTTTTAGTGACTGCATTCTCTTTACCCGTACTGTATTTTACTGATGACCATATAATGCTAGAGTCCGAAATGCGACTACGATCGGATTTTTCCTTGATCGTAGGAGTATGGCTGGCCTTGTCACCCCTGTATTCCATATTTTGGGAAGCGGGGCGTGGCATATCAACCCACTGAGAAATGAGTTCAAATCCCTCAAGATTCGTGAGAAAACATGGATACGTCGAATTTGGTACACCAGACAAAAGAAATGAAAGTGATACGGTTTCTTGCGCTGTCGGAATGATGGAAAGGATGAAGTGGAGTGATTTAGGAAGGGTAACAGTTAAAGGTTCAGGAGGGTGTACACAGTCAGTGGAAGGGACATGATGAATTGGAAAATCCGACTCATCAAGCAAAACTGGTTCATCCTCAATACTATCCTCAAAATTCCCCTCAAAATTTAGCTTATCCATGCAATTTTCATCAAAATCAAGACGCATATGAAGTTTGAAAGAAACATTTAATGTCTCAGGATGATGAATTGGAAAGAAAAACTCATCCAAATCTGTGGATTCATCATCCGAAATATTCTCAGCGTCGATATCCTCAACCAAGTGAAAATCAATTTTTTCAGACACCTCATCAAAAGCATGGATATTAATCAATTCAAGTTCTAGAGTGAAGGTGTAGAGGTCAAAAGGATTGGTGATGGTTTCACTCGAAAGGGACCCTTCACAATCAGGTAAATCAAACACTACAAAGTCGCACAACTCATTACACGTTTTATTTTCAACTGGTGAATCATTTGGGATACTTGATAGATATTCAAAACCGGAGTTGTGGGATTCAATTGGGGATGGGTAGGTTTGATTTGGAAGGGTGTACAGCTCACTCTCTCCACTCAAATTATCAATCTTTCCAACCGCCTCATCATACATTGAAAAATTTGGAGCTAGTTGGAAACTAGCTACCGGGTCACTAGGTTGTATGAGGGTGGCCATGGACGCATTCAAATCCATCATCTGTTGGCTTGACGCTACCATAAAATCTTTCAACGACTGTTCCAGACTAGACATGGGTTGTGACGGGGTTTCAGTAAAAGATTTAAAGTTGTTTGGATAAGAAGGTGAATGGAATTGTTGATCCAAAGAATTCACGGTGGTGAAAGGAGTGAAAAATCGGTTACGAGATTGTTCAATATGTTCAGCAATAGACATAGGTTTCGGAGTTACAACAGAACTTGAAAAAGGAGTATCAACGTAAGAAGGTGGTGAAGGTTGAAATGGTTGATACAAGGTGAATTGCGGAGTCCAATTGGTTGTCCTAGACGCGTCTATTCGATCTTTCAAAGAAATTTTGGGTATAGAGGGGTCGTTCGAAATTCGACCAAAACAAGAAGCGTAGGAAGTAATGTCTGATTGCGGGTACCAAAGTTCAGCAAGAGTTTTGCGAGATGGGGTACCCATGATGTGATGAGAGAAAGGAGAAGAAAAAGAATGTGATTTTTTTTAATTTAATTTTATTTATTTTTATATTTTTTTGTTTTTTTTGTTTTTTTTTTAAAAAAAATTGTTTGTTTTTGGAGTTTTGAAATTTTTGAAAGTGTTTTTTTAGAAAAAGTTTTTGCAAAATTTGTACGGAACTACGGCACAATTTCAAACAACCACAGTTTAAACATGCACAATCAAAGCTAGAGCTAGGGTCTCCTAAGTCAACTAGACTGCTCCTAACGTTCTAAAGCGACAAATTGTGAGATATCTCTCAAATCGTTTCTTCACCGCCAATTATGGCCAGGTAAGCACAAATGAAGAAAGGAGGGTTCCGCTCATGAATCACCGTGAGACGGGCCTTTTAAACTTACCTTTCTCATTTGTCTAGCCTAAGCACCACAAAGTCAGGTTTAGATAAACGACTGAATGCCCACAACCTTCCTCTGTCCTAATGAGCGCGACAGTTCTTAATTGGCTGAGTCTAGATATTTTTTAAATTAACTCAAGGGTGGTACATATGCTTTTTAGTGATTTTTTTGGTCTTAGAAAGGGTAATGAAATCCCCACCCAATCTGAATTGGTATTATAGCCCCTTAAAAGTCCGTATTAATTATGCAAAGCAGTTAACACACCAAAAAATCTAAAACACTTGCAAAATATATATATTTTTTTATTTGGCAGCGCAAAGAATCCTGCACAAAAATAATTTATGGGAGAGGGAGAAGAAGTTGATGTGCAAAGAATTACTGCAGGAAAATTTTTTCAGTGGAGTTCTAGGGGTAGGAGGAGAAGAAAAAAAATACTCACAGAGAAAAAATGGGATGCTGACGTTAGCAGTTGACCGCGGAACCGCGGTCAAATGCCTACTTATGCCGCGTTTCCGAGGCGGTTTAGTTCGTTTATATCTCCAAAAAAATTTCTGTGTTGTTTGGATTCTATCCTATCTGTTCAGATCCTCTGTTTCTTGATTTGTTCACTGGGCCTACTCCAGATCTGAAACAGAGAGTTTTCTCCAAGCCTGCACACTTGCACAAAAACTTTTCAAAAAGAACAAGATGATTTTTATTTTTATTTTTTATTTTTTCTTTTTTTTGTTTTAAAATTTTTCAATTTTTATAACTTTTTTAATTTTTTTATTAACCCGAAATTACACAAAGAAAGAAACTACCGTCTCCCCAGTAACGACGCCATTTGATTGAGAGAGCTTTTGTGTGTGCGTTTTAAAATTTAAGAAAATACCGCAATCAAGACGGTGTCGCTTGGTAGTTAGCCGGTTGAGTACGGGTCGATCCACAGAGAGAAGGATTCATTTTCTTTATGTTCTAACGAGTTAAGTCCAAAAAATTGGTGGTTTTGTTTTAAGATCTAAGAATGAGATAAAAGTTGATAAAAAGCTTGCTAGGTTTAGGATTAGGTTAGTTCGAGATAGGGATCTTCTCGCTTCTATCAATGTCTTAGTTATGAATAAAGGTGTTAGGGTAATCGGCAACAACGGGGATTAGCACGACTGGGAAGAAACTAAGTTTCTTACTTTTGGTCCTTGTCCGTCCATTCTTGGCTCTTAGCCCTAACCTTCAGTTAATTCAATCACACCCGGTCTAACTAGGGAATCACCGCTATTACGTAGGATAGGGTGCCGTAGTGAGCGGTGTGTAGTTGATTTAAAAAGAGTCCTTTTAATAAAATTATATGGGCAAAGAAAGGAGTGAGAGAGATTTCCATCTCTCAAACCTTCCCTATCCTAACCCTAACAAGTGAGGGATTACTCACTCATTAGGAAGTTAACAATGAAATTCATTTTTTTATATATTAGAAAACTAAATTGCAGATATTAAAAGAACAGATAAAAATTGCAAGAATTAAATTCAGATAATAAAAGAATGCGAGATAAAAATAAAAACTCTTACTTTATTGACGACCTCAAGAACGCATTACAATTGAATTTAGATCTAGAAAAAAGGCAAAGAGAGACATCTTAAGAAAGACACCCTAGAAGAGGCACCCTTTATTTGGCTTTGAGCCCTCCTATTTATAGATAGGAAAAACCCTAGGTTTACATTCTGATTCATACATGAAATTACAAAACAACCCCAAAGACCGAGTCAAAGCACCGACACCCCACCGACACGTGCATTGCACGGCCGTAGAACCGCGGCAGAAAAGCCTGTTTGGCCGCGGTTCCGTGGCCATTTGGTGGGTTCTTGGGCCCATCTCTTCAGGGTTGCTCTGTATTGCTTTTATCTTCTGTTTTCTTTACTTGGTTTTTCAGAATTTCTTCTATTTCCTTCCAGATTTCCAACAGTGCAGAATTATGTGGACTTTTACCGTGAGCTTCGCTTTGAAGTCTTGAATCTTGTGCTACCCTTTTGCCTTGTGCATTTGAACTGTCTACTGATTTTCATTTGTTCCTTGAACTGGTAGGCGGTATCATACGGATTCATCTATTGTTGGTCATAGTCTCACATTTGTAGCGTCTTTTCATGAATTTCACTGTAATAATCTGAGAACCTGTAACCTGCAACTATTTAGCAGACATAGATCAAAAGCACCTATTTATTTGTAATATGATTAAGAATAGGCGATATAATAATGCAAAATTCTGATATGAACAGGCTCGGCCGCCTCTAGGGAGTATTTTGATCCTTAACACGGGAGGGGCTGTAAGAAACCTATTAAGGATGGGGTCTGGGCAGGGTTACTACCCGGTGCCTCTTGGCGAGGGCTTTTGTCCTTTACGATGGGGCCGAGCAGGGTTACTGCCGGTGCCTCTTGGTCGGGCTTTGATCCCTGACGTCATGGGTAGGGAGCTACCAACCGGGAATAGCCGAGCAGGGTAGCTACTCGGCTGCCTCTAGACGAAGGCTTTGATCCTTAGCGTTTAAGGGGCCGTAGGAGGCCTGCTAAGGATAACCGGTCAGTGAAGCTATGCGGTTGCCTCTTGGCGAGGGCTTTGATCCCCGGCGTTGTGTGTAGGGAAGCTACCGGTCAGGGATAGCCGGGCAGGGTAGCTGCATGGCTGCCTCTAGACGAGGGCTTTGATCCTTAGCGTTGGAGGGGCCGTAGGAGGCCTGCTAAGGACAACCGGACAGTGAAGCTGCGCGGTTGCCTCTTCATGATGTTCTGTTCGACCTTCCCGGTGTTGGTATGGGGAATAGGAACAGTCGCGGCGAATACGCATAACATGAAAGTTGTGTTTTTTCACATTCCCTATGCACCTGCAAAATTTTAGCCTCAAACCATTTCCAGAGCTCTTTTAAAACCCCAATTACTCCACTTTTAATACATTTTAAATACATTTTATCACATTTTTCATTTTAACTTTTCATCTACCCTAACCCTATAAATACCACCCCTACGCTCTACCCTCTCACCCCTAACTCTGAGCCAACTCTCTAAAAAATTTCCAAGAATCTTGTGCACTTTGAAAACGAGCTCGAGACGAAACTCCGACAAATTCCCGGCGGAACTTCCGGCGATCGTTTTAGGAACTACCGGCGACGACGCAACACATCGGCGATTCCTCTGCTTCCCTCTTACTCTCTTGTGTGATCTAAAACCCGTAAGTCCCAATTTCTACCTATCTCTTCTATCTAAAAATACGGATTTACAAAACCCGACAGAATCGGAACAAATCCGATTTCCGATTCGGTTTCCTATAAAATTCCACTTCTCACTAATACAATCATACTTAAACTTCCTCATATTGACTATTAAACACTAATCAAACAAATTGATCAAGTTTCATTACATAAAATGATAGATATTTCCATTCATCGTATTTTTCACTTAAATACCACATTGTTTCAATCCTATATTTAACTCCATCAAACTTTCTATACATTTAAAGTGGATCACGAGGTAACGACCTACCTCCTCACACACTCACATACAACCTAACACGATACCCTCGAGAACTCAGAATACGGAAAACAAACATTTTCATTTAAATACCCTTTACTAAATAAAGCCATTTCTAAAAGATTTAGTATTGATACACTTTTTAAATAAATACCACTTATTATGAAACTAGGATAAGTTGTGGACATCAGTTATTTATCTAAACCTGACTTTGTGGTGTCTAGGCTAGGCAAGTGAGAAAGGTAACTTTAAAAGGCTCGTCTCACGGTAATTCGTGAGCGGATCCCTCCTCTCTTCACTTGTACTTACCTGGCCACAATTGGCGGTGAAGAGGCGATTTGAGGTATCTCACAACTTGTCGTTTTGGACCAGTTAGGAATAGTCTAGTTGACTTAGGAGACCCTAGAACATAGAATACAGAAAATTGATATCTTTACAAATAAATACCATTTACTTCATAAAACCGTTTTCTAAAGGATTTAGTATTTATACAATCTTTGCAAAGCGCCACTACAACCCATTTTGGGGAACCCGTTCGGGATGATGCGGATTATCGCACATCCTCGGGCTTAGTAGTGTGAGATTCAGACCTCCGCAAGGAGCATTTGGTCTCGAAAGATTTAAAATACGACATCTTAAGAAAATGAGATTTTTAGAATATAAAAAATATATTAAAATTATTTTTGTATAAATATATGTATATTTATCATTAAAATACATATTTTGTTATGATATAAATATTCCACCTTTTTCTAAAAATCACAAGAATCAATTTTACACTAAAATACCATGAATTCCATATAAATCAATATTACAAATAAATACCTTTATTTCTGAATTTAGGATATTTTCATTAGAAATATCACAATATAAAATCCACATTCATTACAACCCTAAAGACGAATAATAAATGCTTGGGGTATATTTTAAAAAGTATATAAAAGTATTTTTATATAAAACCCCCTCAAGTTCTATAAATTACCCTAAGGACCCTACTAAACATAAGTTTAAGCGGGACCAATCTCTTGAGCCTCAGAGAGCCAGAGAAGTGGGTGCTTGCCTATCTAAGGTAGACAAATTAATAAAAACAATCAGGACTTCAATTTAGTTTGCTAATTGTCTGACTCGGTTTGAGTCTCAGTATAATCTGACTTGAATATGATTCAAGTACAATCTACAATTTTCAATATTGCAATTCAATATGAATCCATGAATCCAATTATCAATCTATACAACTTGACCGAACCGAACCATGGATATACATTCCATTTACACGGTTCTCTAGTTATTCCATTTACATGATTCTACGGTTACATCCGTTTACTGATATCATGGTTTCGGTCAGTCAACCAATTATACAATCAATACAATTTACAAGGCAAACAATATAATCAAAACACTACGGAGTTTAAGGGGTAGATTGGTACGGAAGGTGTTAAAGGTGGCACGAGACGGTAAGATTAAGACACCTAAGCTATATTCCGTTGCTGTTGTACCGTGGCTTAACGGTTCCTTGTACATTCCGTTTACCCTGGTCTCTAGCATATAGAGACCCCTCTCGTATACACTGGCATCCTTCTGTACCAAGCTACAAACAACAGCGTTAACACAACATTACAGCAATATAATACAACTTTAAAAGATACTTTCTTATTCTGTCTATTCTACTTTCCTCTTATCTTTAGGACTTACCGAGCGATCTGTTCGCTGACGACATTCTATTTCTTTCTTCTTTGAATGCCGTCAGGTGATTTGGATCCGTCAGAGATCGAGCCAACTGCAGAAGACTTGGATCGGTACAGCGAAGACCCTGAGCTCTAGACATTGTACATTTTCTATTCAGTACCTTTAATTTCCTGTCATGCCATTGTTTAGGCATTGTTTTTATTTCAGTTGTATTTCCTTTTCATGTATTGTACAAAAGAATGTTAATAAATAAAGTTGCTGTCTTTATTATATCTTGTCTCTTGTGCATTTACTTTTATATTTGAGCTACCCACTCGCTAAGGTCGAAAAGAAAGAATCTTTTGTACGAAATTGGCTTGATGAGCGAGAATCCTCCTGAGTATGCAGCCAGAAGGGTTGAATCTTGGATCAGTTATATGAGTAGGACCTTCTTCTTAGAATTGGCAAAAAAGAGGTATTATGGGCTTTGAATTGAGAGAAGGCAGGGTTTGCCCCTAACAGATGGAAGATCATCCCTTGTCCTTATTTTTGAACCTAAGAAAGTAATCGCTATCTGAAACTGTCCTATTCATGCTTTTGCGTATTTGCTTCTGAGTAAATACGTAGCGGACCAATCACGTCCCCTTCACCGTATACTGGGAAGCGGGGCGTGACAGTATGGGGAATAGGAACAGTCGCGGCGAATACGCGTAACATGCACATTGAATGCATGAGGGAGGTGAAGCGCCAGAGCCGCGTCATTTCGATTTCGCCAGAAAAGGCTCAATGTTTGCCATGTGGCGGACCTTTGTGGGTGAAAATGGGCGGCTGTTGGGTCCTTTGGGAACGCAGCGGGCTATAAAGCGGAGGGAGTGTTGGTCCTTCCTCTCTTCACAAGCAAATCGTAAAGATGGAAGACTTCCCCTTCACCATCCCCGACATCATTCACTTTGAAGATGTGTACCTCTACGACCGGAACTGCATCGAGGACACGGTGCAGTTGGTTTTTGGCAGCATCGAGGATCACTTCGGACGGCTTCTCCCCCGGTACTCACCCCTGCTGCAGCTGCTTATGTACTCCATTTGGAGGGCATCGCCGGGGCTCTACAACCCCCTGTCCGAGCAGCTCCAAGACGAGGTCATGGGCAAGCTACGGTCTCAGAGGCGTTTCGTCCTGATCTCTGCTGGTCGGCTGAACTGCTCGGTGGCGCTCCTCCGTGAGTGCTACCAATTGAGGCTCGATGCCAACACGCGTGGGGGGGATCGAGGGCATAGGCTGGATTCCGCGAGGTTTCGGTTGGCGGAAATCTTCTCGGAGTACCACGAGCAGTGCTCTCTGCACCCCCATCCCCGCTGTTGTATTTTTTTTCCCGATGTATGGCTGAGGAGCCCCTAGTACCCCCTTATTATTATTTTTGAATAAATAAGATTGTTTTCTTCTTTTTCGCAATGTCCCATCGATATTTTTTATTACATAAGCAGCAGATTCTAGGAAGAGTTTACATTACCTTTGAAAAAGAAGTACATGCTAGAAGATGACCTTATCTGCACAGTCCGAGCCGCTCGGATGTTTGTTGGTCTCTGTGCTCGGCAAAGGGTACTGGGCTTCGTGGGCGCCGGACGTATCATCTGTTGATGCGAGCATGATTTGGTCGATGGTCAGTTTGGCGGGAGAGGGACGCTGCTCCTGCTCGTGGTCGGCTTGCCGCTTATCCCTCAGGTAGGCGGCGAGGTGCCCTGATCGGATGAGCTCCTTGATGTAGTCCCGGAGCTGCTTGCAACTCTCCGTGGAGTGGCCGAGCGACTTGTGGAAACCGCAGTAGGGGACCCGGGTTCACTTCGAGGCCTGACGCGGGATCCGAAGGAACTTGAAGAACCCCTCTCCTTTAGCCTCCTCCAGTAACACTGCTTGGAAGACGTTGAGCGGGGTGTACTCCTGGAACTTCGGATGGTAGGGCTGCTGACGCTCTGGTCTCTCTTCCCTTGCTCTCTTCTTCTAGTCGGGTCGGTGTGCCCGGGGAAGGTTCGCATTCACCTCGGCCTCGAGTTGGACTTCGCACTCGGTCCATGCCTTCACTCGGCCATGGTCTTAGGTTGCGCCAGTGCAAAAGAGCATAGCCACTCCTTATGCCTAAGACCCGACCTGAGTGCCGTGATAACCGTTTTGTCCATGTGCTCGGGGACCTCAAGAAGGGCGTTGTAGAAGCGGGTGACGTAAGGTTTGAACGTCTCCTTGTCCCCGCTCTTGATTGTGAAGAGGTAGTCGACCGTACGCTTTTGCCGAAGATTCCCGATGAAGTGGCCGAGGAACTGATTGGCCAGGTCGTCGAAGGTTGAGATCGAGCGAGGCTCGAGTCCTCAGAACCAGTCCCGTCCGGAGCAGATGAGGGTGGCCGAGAAAGCTCGGCACTGGGCGGCGTCGGAGTGGTCTTGGAAGCTTATCCCCGCGGTGAAAGCATCCAAATGGTCCTTCGGGTCGGTTTTCCCGTCAAAGAGAGAGACCTTTGGGGGCTTGTTGTGCGAGGAGACATGGACGGTGAGCAGCTCCTCAGTGAATAGCTTAGTGAGCGAGTCGGCGACGTACCTAGCCCCGTCGCCCGAGAGGTGACCTTCCCGACGTATACCCTCGATCTTCTTCTCGAGGGCGTTGAGTCGGCCGTGGTACCCCGAGAATTCAGCACCCCCCGATCCCTGGCCTCTACTGTGGGAGACCTGCGTCTAGGCGCGGTCCTGGTTCCTCTCAATGAGGTTCCTCAGATTCCTGGGCGAGGTAACCCTCGAGCCGCCATGGCGAGCCCCGTCCTCGCGACCCCGTCGAGGGAGGGGGTGTTGGTCATGCCTGAGAATAGGTGAGCTGACCGACATCTTCTCGGGAGGGTAAGGGTCACAAGGAGGCTCGAGACGAGGCGCTCTGGCGGCGGATCTTGGTGTGGAGTTGTGGGGCGCCCAGCGGGTTGCAGAAAGTACCAGTCCAAGAGATCTGTAGCCATGGGAGGTAGCTTGTCGGTGGTCGGTCGTGCCGACGCGGGCGGAGTCTTCTCAAGGCGGAGGAGCGACGATCTGGGGTTCAGGCCCTGCCGTTTGGACGCGGACGAGCGCCTCCACGATGGACGCTAGTCGGTCTATTCGGCCGGCAAGGACGTTGATGACAATCACCGGGGGAGGTTCATTCGCGCCTCCGTTGAGGGGAAGGCGGTGGCTGGTGCTTGGATCTTCAGGGTGATCGCTCGCCATGTGGTTGGAGATCGGGAGACGAACTTTTGTTTTTGTGGAGTTCGTTTTCTACAGACGGCGCCAGCTGATGAAGGGGCCTTTCCGGTCTCCTTCAGATGTTGTCTTCCGTTGATCTGTCGATGGCTGCGATTGACAGCTGCGATTTGATCTGGAGCGTGATCTCCTGCAATGTGTGGATCTCAATGGGTTGGAGGAGATTTGCATCGAGTACCTGCAAGGAAGTCCCGGGTTGGTTTGGTACCACCGAGGACCCTCCGACGATCAAGTCAGTAACAAGATCCGAGCAGAGTAACGGCTTAAGTGGAGCAGAAAATACCTGATCCCTCTGGGAGAGGGGTTTATATAGCGGCGGCAGCATGAAGGAGCAGGCTCGAGAATCACGCCGGCCGTTACACTCCCGACGTCACGCCCGCGTGATAAGCGGATCTTCCCATTAATGGAGAGACAGGCTCGTTAATGGGGATCGTAATGGCGTGGAACGTAGGATGTGGCCGGCGGAGATCTCGCGCATGGCGAGATTCGCGGAGCGGCGGTTACGCCTGCGAGTGGTACCGTTGGTCGGTCGATGAGACCGAGGAAAATGGCCTCGGCGGGAGAGCTCGGGGACGAGCGGGAGAGCCGAGGCATCTTGGTCCTGTGATAGCTCGGAGGCGAGCTGGGAGGCCGAGGAAGCCAATTTGTGCATGGGGGCTCTGAGGAGAGCCAGCTTATGCTTGCGGGTCGGACACAGGGGGTGGCCTGGTCGGCCCATGTAGGCCCTTTCTTCTGAGCTCTGGGATATGTCATCTGCCACGTGTCACGATCTGGGAGATCGCCGATATCGAGCATCATCACCAAGGAAAGTTCGTGCTCTCCTTCATTATCATCAAAGTAATCAGGGAGATGTGTGGGGGGGGGGGTTTGGATATCAAATTATTAGACGCTAATCTTTTTATTTACAGAAAATATTTAGGGCCAAACATGGTAAACTTTAATAAGACCGATAATATTTTGAGGAGTGATGATGCTCGATATCGGCGATCTCTCAGATCGTGACACGTGGTAGATGACGTATCCCAGAGCTCAGAAGAAAGGGCCTATATGGACCGACCAGGCCACCCCCTGTGCCCGACCCGCAAGCACAAGCTGACTCTTCTCAGAGCCCCCATGCATAAATTGGCTTCCTCGGCCTCCCAGCTCGCCTCCGAGCTATCACAGGACCAAGATGCCTCAGCTTCCCCGCTTGTCCCCAAGCTCTCCCGCCGAGGCCATTTTCCTCGGTCTCATCGACCGACCGACGGTACCACTCGCAGACGTAACCGCCGCTCCGCGAATATCGCCATGCACGAGTTCTCCGTCGGTCACATCCCACGTTCCACGCCATTACGATTCCCATTAACGAGCCTGTCTCGCCATTAATGGGAAGATCCGCTTATCACGCGGGCGTGACGTCGGGAGCGTAACGGCCGGCGTGATTCTCACGCCTGCCCCTGCATGCCGCCGCCGCTATATAAACCCCTCTCCCAGATAGATCAAGTAAGTATTTTCTGCTCTACTTAAGCCGTTACTCTGCTCGGATCTTGTTACTGACTTGATCGTCGGAGGGTCCTCGGTGGTACCAAACCATCCCGGGACTTCCTTGCAGGTACTCGGCGCAAATCTTCTCCAACCCATTGAGATCCACACATCGCAGGAGATCACACTCCAGATCAAATCCCAGCCGTCAATCGCAGCCATCGGCAGATCAACGGAAGACAACATCTGAAGGAGACCGAAAAGGCCTCTCCATCAAGGAGGTAACCAGTTGTTGCTAATGTATCGGAACCATATTAAATGTTATTTCTCTTAATTTTTCTAAGTGCTCAGCGAGTGATAAGTTTTTCCTATGGATTTATTTCCGAAATTCTCTTAGAAATGGATAATCTGAACAAATGTTCAGAGAAAGACAAATTATGGGTATTAATTTTAGAGTTTAACGGGGTTGCGGTTGAGCACAACATATTTTTTGCAGTCCACATGATGTAATTAGGGAGGGGTCCTGCTTGGCTTGGCTTTTAAAGGAGTGGGGACGCACCCCATTCACTGGCGTCTTTATTTTCATAATTTTATCCCTGAGATTTTTCTCTAATCTTCGAGGTCTACACCCTATTTGTACCTCTTAAATCAAATGAGAGAAGCCTTGAACACCAATTAAGGTGGCCTAATTCCTGCTAGTTGCTATATATGTGTATATCCCTACTTTCATTAAAGCTACATTCCAAAGCTTTCATGTTAAGCAATGAGCGAAACGAAGCTGGCGAGATCTTGAGCTTTAGATACTCTCCTATCCAATATTGTAGGAATTCAAACATGCCTACTTCAATTTTCTTATTAACTTTCATAACAAGGATTAGCAAGTTGCCTTAGTTTTTCTGAGATAATTACTAATATTAAACATGGTTCTAGGGGCCTAATTTATTATATTGATCTGTTTCAGACATCAATGAAAGTATTGACCTTAATTACAAGTTTAGTGTGTAATGACAGTCACTGACTCATTAAGCATTGGTTCTAGTTGTATGCTAATCGATTTTAAAAAAGAAAATATTTCTTAGCATCACAGCATCGAATAATTCTTCTTCTTCTTCTTCTTTTGAAGTTCAATTTCTCGACTTCGAACAACTAAACAATAAGAGAATCGTTCAAATGTGAACCCTTATAAATACGCATCCTTGACACAACTAATTCCAGCACACAGCGTTGTGTTTGTGTTTGTATGAAGAGTATGGGGTTTATTAAGGGAGCCCTAGCTCTGCAGTTGGTTGGGCTCCTTATGAGCTTCAAGTGTTGCAATGCACAAGGCATGGTTGATGTCCCATCACCACCACCACCACCGGCAATGTTATCACCACCACCCCTCGCCCCACCGTTATTGCCGCCGCCGCCTCCGTCCTTCACGATCGGATCCGCGGTTGAAGGTTCTGTCTACTGCTTATCGTGTCGGCTGCCAGGCTATGACCCCTCTATGCCTGGTTCTCCCTTGAGTGGTTTGTTCCTCTTTCTTCTATTCACGATTTAATTACTAAAATTATTTAGATAGGTATACGACGCCAAAGAAATATTTTCGTATGTATGGATGAACAATAGCCAAGCTTCACCATTTCTGGCTGATAGAGTGCGTTCATCTTGATCTTTATGGTCTACACCATATGCTCGCGCACATGCATGTTCCAAATTACATATATCTAGCAAAATAATTTCCCATTGATTCAGGGAATAAAAATTATTTGTCGACAAAAAATTTTTAAAAATAGGTTTTGCTATTATTTGATGCAAGCCAAAAAATCATAGGAGGATTTTTGTATATCCATCCATCCATGTATCATTTAACTAATATAAAGTTGTGTCTCTTTTGCATCGGATGATATATTTTACCAAAACATTATTTTTGGCAAGTGTTTCCCAAAACGTCCTTAGAGATTCGAATGTAACAATATTCCTTGGCCTTGAGCGAGCAAGAATATTTTTGAAAAATCAAATTATTGATGAGATATATTTCCCAAGTTGTTCCCATAAAAGATTTGCAAAATCCTTAGAAAAACCATAAAGAAGTTTTGCTTAAAAAGGGTTTATTTGGAAAAAAAATCTTAATAATTCCAATGTTGTTCATGTAAAGAATTTGTAAAATCCTTGGGAAAAACTTACTCTTTGTTTAACATGGCATTTCTTCTTTTGGGTACAATTTATGGGGCTCATCTCTATAACATGAGTGCATTGCAGTTTTTCCTTTAATTCTCCTTGGGTTTTATAGTTCATAACATTTGATAGGAATTTATAAAAAAAAATTAAAAAGAGAAATAATAATATTTGTATCGAAATAGTCACAAAAAATATCATATATTTTTTTTAAAATATGGTGAAACAACAATGTTTTAAATAACAATAGTTATTTTACATTTATTTATAGAAATTATAATTGATTTAAAGCTTATGCTAAAATTTTACAACGCAAATAACTATCGTTATTTAAAAATTTACTAGGTGATGCATTTATTGAAAAATAATATTTTTTAGCTAAAATATTGACATAATTTATTATTTACATTGGTTTATATCCACATTACATAACATAAAACGTTCGTATTTGTAAATTGTAAATTGAAAACACCAAAACATAGTATTTATTTAGATATGATGATTATTCTTGATATTCACAAGTCACAAAATATATGGTATTTATATTAAAAAACTATCAAAAGGTTTTGGTATTTAAGTGATATTTAGCCTTTATATAGTCTTGAAATATTAAACTAAGATCTAAGTTATCATATGATATTTTTTATAGAAACAGAAATCAAATACTATATTAATAATCAAATAAAGAGATAGACTATTTAGAAAATTATTAAAATTATATTCAATAATTAGATTATTTATCATGCATAATAGAAAGTATATAATTATCTTTTTAAATAAATCACATTCAATAATTATAGTTCCATTACAACTAATAATGTATTACGTACTTATAATTCATACAAAATTAAAAATAAATACTAACTTTATTTATTTTTGCAAGAAAATATCACAATCTATAAAGAATCCGATTAATGACGATTATTTTAAGTTAGCAGAAAATGACTATGTACTTTATTTTATCATGTGCTGCTTAGATTTCAAATTATAACAACTTTTGTGTACCGTATGAATTCATCTATGAATATATTGAATCGTTTTTAATCTCACGCGTTACGCGTGGGGTAAAGTCTAATATATCTAATACATAGTTGGGGTTTTTAAGGAAATATTTGAAAGTGTTTGCTAGCACCGCGTCGGGGTTAAAATGGGCATCACACATGCAATTTCAAAAATTCATGGTGCTAATGAACACTTACCAAGATCTAACTAGAATATTAGAGTTAACTATAATAATATCACAAAAACTAGCTAAGAGGAGAATGCTACAACCTTTGTGGACCGTGTCCTTCTTTTCTAAAGCTCCGGATTGTAGTCCACGCGACTCCACTAGGCTCCACTTGAAGGTTGAACGAACTTCCTCCGATGACTTTCGTGCCGAAGATGATCCATCCAAAGTCCGCCAATTCAAACTAGCTCTTCACTAAACTCTTTAGTAAAGCAAACACACCACACCAAAGTACTAATCTAATGTGGGAGGGTGAAATAGGGGTATTGTATGTTCACTAGGTTTCTCACAAGCTCAAGAATTCACAACTTATATTAGGGTTTAAGGTTGGAGGTGGAGGTGAAGAATGAGGAGAGAGCTAGAGAGCATATGAGCTCAAATCAAGAAAAACACAAGTGTCAAAATGAGAATGAAAAATGGCTCTTAATAATATCTCACTTATTGAAGCATCCGATTTTTCTCAATAAAAATACAGCACCATACTTCAATAGTAAGTCAAGAGTAATAAAGAAATATAAAATCCATACTTCATCCCATGCTCCTCATTTTCCACCTCATTTCTATTTTCTTAAAATAGAAATCTAACCATGCTTCATATGTATGTATGTATGTATGTATGTATGTATGTATATATGTATGTATGTATGTATGTATGTATGTGTGTGTAAAGAAAAAGATTATTGAGCAATAATATTAGTTAATATATAATTATATCAAATATAAATATATATCATATTATTAAATCAACACTTGATTTAATAATCCGGTTATATCACATATAACCGACTAATATCATTTATCTGTATATCGCATTATCGAATCAACACTTGATTTGATAAACTGGTTATATCACATATGACCTAACCGATAACAAATAACCGCCAGATTAGAATACGGTATCACATACTCGTATTTAATCAAGCCCCCGCACATATCAACATATGTGCCCTACTTCATTTCGCTTGAATCAGGAAATTTCTATGTGGGACTTTAAAGACTCGTCAATACGCCAGCAGTAGGTGATGATCACATCAATCATCCACAAGCCGTCAGCGGTACTAGCTAGACGTAACGACTACTCAGGCATTGAGTGAATAGAAAATCAACAAGCAAGCTTGTCCAAACTCCCATGAAGCCTATAAGTAACACTTACCATACAGTCCGGTCTCTTCGTCTGATATGTCGCATATCGAGTCTGGAGGTGGAATTGTCAGACCCCAATAATTTGATAAGTCATGGCGATGTAAGGCCTATAACGGTATGAGAAACTACTGATAATACTTACCAGTAAATCTCATCAAGAGCCCTGGCCAGAGACTTACTGTTATAGCCAATCGAGTATAGTGCAACATCAACCCCAATACTGGGAGAAACGAAACCCCTCATATCGCTCATTGCCTTCATGTAACTCGGGACTGTACCCAAAATCCACCTGTTTGCATGACTCCTTTGAGCCGTGGTAGGGAGGAAATCAAAGCACAGTGGGAGCCACACAAGACTCTATGACGATCTCAGGTCTACAGACTAATTTGTACCAGTGTCACCAGAGAATTGCTATCTGACGATAGGTATAGTACCATCTAGGAGTTCTTAGCAAGCCCTGTTCGGTGTACCCATTCTCTAATGAGCACCTGTGTACAATCTTTGATGTCAAACACCAATAGATATGGGATCAATTATCGCCCCATACAGGGTTAAGAAACGTACACACTAGTCTACTCTGGAATATCGATGCCCTGTCTCGATATTCTCTCGATTAGGAACAATTGAAGAATGTGCTTATGGACTACCAAGGTCGCAGTAGTATGATCCGTATCATAGTCCTGGTAGTCAAGCCAACATCTTAAGGGTTTTATCAATATGTATATGAGAGACAGTATAATAATACCAGTAAACATGTTAAGATAAAGACAACCAGATAGCAAACTATCATGTCGAGCAAGAAAGTCCTCCATATATATGTCCAAGCATTCATTATATCATGCAATAACGGCCTCTAGGGCATACATATCACTAACAATATTTTGCAAGTCAAAACAACTTTTAGGTCAAAGCACTATTTTTCATTTTCCTATTTTGCCCTTGGTTTTTTCATATTCCTTTAATTTATCCTTGAGTTTATTGGATAAGAAAAATTGATAAGAATTTGGAATAAAAAAAAACATGAGAAACAATAATAATTTTTATTTAAATAAAAAATAACTATAAATATCAAGTTTCTTTTTCCAAACATAATGGAAAAAAGAATGTTTCAAACAACAATAATGGTTTTACGTTTGCTTATAGAAACTATAATTACTTTAAAATTGATGTTAAAATTTTACTATTAAAATAACTATCATTATTTAAAATTTACTAGGTAATGAATTATGGAAAAGAATTTTTTTTAGATTAATTTATGTTTCCTTAATTTATCTTTGGATAATATGGCAATGATTAATAGTAATTTATAAAATTAATTATTCTATTTTTATTTTTTAAGAAAACCAACAACATTTTTATCTTATCACCAATTTTTTAGAAACAAAATTCAAGCATAATTAAAAAAAAATTTACTGGACAATCCATTCTTTATATTTGCTTATATATACTGTAGAATTGCTTTGAAATTGATGCTCAAATTTGTTGATTTAAATAATTATCATTGTTTGAATTTTTATTAGGCAGTGCATTAAAAAATTCAACTAAAATTAACATTGACATGGTTTATTATTTGCCTTGGTTAGCAGCCACAACGTATAATAAAAACTAGATGTTTGTATGTGTAAGTTTTAAGTATCATTAAATTCTTAGTATTAACTTACGAGTTATAAAATATATGGTATTTATTTAGGAAAATACCAAAAGTTTTTGATATTTTAGTGATATTTATCCTACATACAATCATGAAATGTTAAATTAAGATCTAATTCTAACATATATTTATTATAAAGAAATAAATAAAATATGACTTGATATTCAAATAAAGAGATATAGACTATATATATCAAGGAAATTAAACATAATGCACAAGAAAATAACGTTTAAATTAGAGTTAATTTAGAAAAATATCAATGGGATTTGGAAAAATAAAATACAAATATTTTCTTTTAATACGTGCTTTAGTTTTCATGTTGATTTTCATACATATATGGATACATTTTGCATTTACTTTTCTTTTATACTTTACGGTTATTAAAAAATTCATTTCAGATGAATTGTTTAACATTGAAGTCTGGAACCACAAGAAAATATTGACTTTGATTTCAGAAACCAAATATTTTATACCGCAAATCTGCTTTATGTGTAAAGTTAAAATCTTATGACCAAGCACATATTACAGATATACAACCCCCGCCCCCTGACACACACACACACACACACAAAATAAAGGTCTATTACTATTATGAAAAATATATATGACAATTTTTATTTCAATGTGAAGATCAGAAAAATGAATTCAAGCTTATATCCTTTTGCATCAGGTTTGATTGTAAAACTGGTGTGCCTCAACAAGAACGGGATATCAATAAACGGGAATGCAACAACCGACGGCAAAGGATACTTTCGGATCCGAGTGGAGAACAAGAGCCCCGACCAACTAAACAAGTGCAAAGTGGCGTCGAGATTCCCGTTCTGGTGCAATAAACCGGTGCGTCCAAGAGTTTCAAGACTTGGATATCCCATCGGGTTCGAAAAGATCGACAGGGTCAGGACTTCTCAGGTTGTGCTCTACACTGCAGGATCCATGCAGTTGGCTGGTACTAGCACTCAATTTTGCCCCAGCCCACCTTGAGTGATTCATTGGTCTCTTGGTGTGTATGAACTTTGGAGATGCACGATGAAATAATTGTGGTGGAATAAGCATGAAGTGCAAGTATATATTTCTGATGATCAACACCAAATTTTTTTTCTATCATGAATGAAATGTTTCTTGTTGATTGATCTACCGGTTTGATGGATCTCTCTAGTGTTTTTTTCTAAAATTTCAAAAAGGCGCCATTTGTTAGACAAGTCTCGATTGTGACCCCCAAACCTGAAACTCAATTGAGAACGATACAAGTTCTGGAGTTTAGCCCAACGATGACTTTACGACGAACACCACAGTCACCACCACCATTTACAAAGTAAAGCTTTATTCATGTCTCGAACATTAGTTAGTCCCGGTACGACCCTTCCAGAAAAATCGATGTCTGATACCATCAATAGCTCTAACAACCCATTTAGAAGCCAAGAACAACGGCGACATATATAGAGGTAACGACGACAAGACCACATCAATAAGGACAAACCTAAGTACTCAACTGGGAAATCATCGATTTACACCCAAAAACGCACGCATGTTCTTCCAAACTTTCGTTCATTGGTCCTAGTGGTAAAAACGCACTTTTATGGAAATCAACTCTAAGATCCTTATAGGACTCGAAATATTTAGACCCGGCCCAAAACTTCAAACTCGACTCATTTACTAAACTGATTCGATAATCATAAAAATCATATCAAATCGTATGATACGAATCGTAATTCGTGATTCAATCGTACTCCGATACAACCTTACGATATGCATCAGAGCTTGTTCGATTCGTATCAAATCGTAAGATTTTAACAACTATGTCTTTAACCCATGATTTTAGACAAAAGAAAACATGATTCCAATAAATTTCTTGCCTCTTCAATCTCCTAAGAGTTTTCTTGATGGGAGGTATGCAAGAACTTGCAAGCAATGTTTAAATTAGCTCGCTATTTAAAACATTATAGCCCAGCTTGAACTTTTCATTACGTAGCTTCCGGAAATAGCTTAAATATAAAGTAGCTTACGCTTTTTAACAAATAGTATACACTACGCTATGCGTAAGCTATTCTTACATAAGATTTTCTATTGAGGTTCTTAAGATTTCGGTATCTAATCCTCAACTACATGAAAACGGTCTCATTGAGCTTTTAATCTCTTAATTTGAAATCGTATTTAATAGAAATGTTTCTCAAATAGAGATTATTTGATTAATTTTCGACACGTCTAATACAATTATGAATCATACATATGAACTCAAGGATTGAAAATTAAGAAAATAATATCTTGTTACTTATTGTTGTATATCTTTATAATATATAATATATTGTAAATAAAATAATATTAATAATAATTAATAACTCCTGTAGCTTACGCTATTTGCGTTTTTCGCTATTCAGTAGTGGAACGCTATGCTACAGGCAATCTCTATTTTGAACATTGCTTGCAAGTCTTTCTTTTCTCCCATCATTTGTGTTGGCAAGGACTCTTTTTATGAATTTATATATAAGTCCTGTGAAGGAGTTATAGTAGGTCTTAAAACTATTTTGTGATGTCTTGATAAAACCACTTTAAAACTGCAATGTGTTAATAACCAGCATATTTATATTATTCTATATGATATATATGATGTTATTTCTAACATGCAGCTTTCATACCCTCTCAAAGAACTTATTAGCGCAACCAAAACCCTATAAAGACATTCCCATTTTACTCTAAACAGGTAAAAATTAGAGTTAAGTTAGACAAAAACTTGAGAGATGTAATTATTTATGAAACCCGACTCTTCGTCGATCTTTTTTTAACTGCTATCTATGTCACTGCATTTGCCATCAGAGTAATTCAGATGAGATGAAATCTGCAGTAATCGTCGGGGTCGACACCCCATTTGCAGTTCTTAATTAAAATCAACGAGAAACCTTAAACATCAATTAAGGAGGTCTAGTACCTAGCACTTGCTATCAAGGAACAATAAGAAGTCATTTAAAGAAGCTTTTATGCGAAGCAATGACAAGCTGGTTAGATCTGAGTTTCACATTCTCCTATATGTCACAATTCAAAATGTGTTTAATATTTAATTCCCTTCATTAAACTTTCATAACAAGGATTAACTAACCAGTTGCCCTAGTTTTTTGTTTAGATTGATGATCAGCTGCCAATTCTGCGAGCGCGCCTTGCTGAAATTCATTCATTAAACTCCGTAAAATGCTGCATAATTTGTGGTGCATGCAAACTTGCAAAGTGATCGATTCGAGAGCAAGATAAATAATAACGGCCACCATATATATATTTTTAAATATTTTTTGGGTACTTGTATAGTTATACTCAATGAAACTTCTGACCTTAAGTAAGATTGGTAGGTAACGAGGGTCGCCAAGAATCGCTTCTGTTAGCATCAACGTAGCAACCCCGCATTGTGAGACGATCTCGAGTTAACCAATTTTGGCAAGAAGACCTTATAAACACGACTGATTCGATCGAACCGTCATGCTTGTGTTGGACTGATCAAGAGAATGGCTTTCATTAGAAGAGCTGCAGCTCTTCATTTGTTTGTGCTCCTAGTGAGCATAATGTGTTGCGATGCAGCACACACGGTTGAAAAGAAGCCGAAAAAGCATCTATGTCCTGTTGACACACCGGCGCCAGCACCGTCACCGGATGACGTCCCACCACCACCTCAACCATCGATAGCATTACCACCATCACTGCCGCCATCAATATCGTTGCCACCATCGTCACCACCACCACAAGTAGTAATTTTACTACCGCCATCATCACCAACACCGGCACCATCATACAACTCCCCGGCAACGTCACCAGCAGAATCCCTGGGGCCACCATCACCATCACCAACTTATTTCCCATCGCCCCCGTCATCATCACCAACGTATTCACCACTGTTACCACCGTCATTATCACCTGTACCAGTACCCTCGTACAGCTCTCCATCACCATCACCAACCGAATTCCCATGGCCACCATCATCATCACCAATATATTTCCCATGGCCACCATCATCGTCGCCAACCAATTCTCCATTATCACCTATACCAGCACCATCATACAACTCCCCTCCACTATCACCAATCGAATCCCCCCTACAACCACCATCATCACAATCCCCATCGCCGCCGCCTTTGCATATTGGATCAGCCATTGAAGGCGTCGTCTATTGTCAATCGTGTCGTCTACCAGGATATGTGCCCTCTCTTAATGCTTCTCCTCTTCGAGGTTTGTTCTGTTTTCCTCAACGCACTAACAATAAATAGAGGCTAGCTAGAAGAAAAAAATTCTTACATAAAACTTTGCTCTTTAATGATCACTTCGGTTCGGTTTAATTAATGCTAAATTCAACAAAAAACTAAAATATTTGATTATACTTTTTAACTCTTTTAGGGTTTTTTTTAAAGGTTTGAGCGTGAAACTAGCGTGCTACAACATCAATAAGCATGGGATATCGATTAACGGGAACGCGACAACAGATAGCAAAGGCTACTTCCTTATCCAAGTGCAGAATAAGAAGCCCCATCAATTGAAAACTTGCAGAATTGCATTTAGATTTCCATCGTGGTGCAATAAAGCAGTACACCCTAGAGTTTCAAGAGTTGGATATCGCTTCACATTTGATAGGATTGTTAAGGCTGGGTCGTCTCATGTTGCGCTCTACGGTACGGGATCGTTGGCTTTGGCTCCTACCAGCACTAAAATGTGCCCGCATCGACCTTAAGTGATTCTTGGAGACGTTGATATGGATGTAGTGGAATAAGTATGAATGCAAGAAATTGTGATGAATAACGATCAAAAATATTTCAATTACAAACTCGATTTATGGCTTGTTTCTGTTGTTATAAATTGTGAATGAGATATTCTTGAATTGGTATTGATATCATTTAAATATGTTATTTGTCCAATCTTGCTACTGAATGTTTTGGTAATTTTATGTTGCATAATAGCAAATGTGTTTGAATGAGATATATAGCATATCAAAATTTAAAAAGAAACGAGGATTCAAGATGATTGATTTTGCGGTGATGAAAAATCACTCCTTAACGGAAGAAGTGTAATTCAAAGGGAAGTAACATGTATTCCTCTCAATTTCTGTATTGTTTTGGTTAATGCCGAATTTAGAGCAAACACTCATTTGCTCCTCGAGCAAAATTCGTTCCAAACACTCAAATTCAACTCTAAACAACTCAAATGATTGTAGTATAATATAACTCTAGAACTCAAGAGGGTATAGAACATTATATTGGATAAAGTGCAGGGGTGTTGCCTGCAAATAACCCTTAAAAACCCAACAATTATGAAAGCCATCATTCCAATTTTGTTGTTTTTGGGGTTTGGAGATGAGATTTTGTTGATTTTAGGGTTTCGAGATGAAGTTGGAGAAAAAGGGAAAAACACAGAGGCAGAACATTAATAAACGGTGAAGATCAATTGGGCAGTAAATCAACGGTCCAGATAAAATAATAAAACCCCTTTACTATTATCAAAAAAAGGAAAAAAGCAGCGACGCCGAATCCAAAAATTCGATGCATGCGATTCAGCCTTGCTCCGCTCTCGTCACGGTAACACACTCACACACACTCTTTCCCTCTCAAAATCTCTCCACAAGATTCTTTTTTTTTGCTTTGCTGAAAAGGTTCAAATTTTTGTAGCCATCATCATCATCGAAGCTTATCCCTCTCGAATCATCGAAGAAAACCAACATGAACGAGCTGAAGATCGCGAAGCCCGACGATTGGCACCTCCACCTTCGCGACGGCGATCTTCTGCAAGCAGTCGTTTCTCACAGGTTAGTCGCTCTTCGTTTGTCGAATCTTGATTCGAATTGGTTTCGGTTTTGATTTGGGTTTTGGATTCGATCAGCGCTAGGAGTTTCGGGAGAGCCATCGTGATGCCCAATCTGAAGCCTCCGGTGACCACCGCCGCTGCCGCCGTCGCTTACAGAGACTCCATTTTAGCGCGCTGCCGGCGGATTGCGATTTCGAGCCGCTGATGACCCTTTATTTGACGGATAACACGAGCCCCGAGGAGATCAAGCTTGCCAGTGAGTTCTTGAATTGTGCATATTGTGTTTGTGAAAATGCTCATGTTAGAAACTTTGTATGTAGAATGGTTTATATATAGGTATAGGTAAATTGGTGGGGCAAAGTTTCTTTAGTTAATGAAAAATTGGACTTTTTTTCCCACTAAAAACAGTTTATATATAGTTAAGCTGGAGAAAATATTATGAACGTGTTTTGACTCTAGAAGTATTCATTGATTCTGTCGTCTATGGGTTTTTTCATCTTAATATAAGATAGTTTGAGTTATTTGAGGCTGGATTCGAAATGAGAGGAGACAATGATGATTTTACAAGCCCCTTCTTAAAGTATACGGAGGATTTCCCACAAATTTTAAGGTTTGCCGCTCTGATTGTTCCAAGCACTGTTCTATTACATGGTAGATGGCATTAGATTTGCTAATGAAATTGTAGTAATTAATTTTTGGGGTCTGGAGAAATTTCCTTTATTGTATTTTATCAGAATTAGTTAACACAGACTCAAGCTATGTCAGTGCACTTGCGAAATTTATGTTTATTCACAAAGAAAAACTGTAATATCTGGATCTTTTCCAAGATTTTGGAGAATTGTCATGTCGTCATCACAATTGTCTCCTATGTCGTCACAACTACATTTGAAAATAATATTGGTGTTTGTATCCACAAATCATAGCTGTTTCATGCTTTGATGCTATATCAAATGTGGACTACATGAGCTTGATTTTATTTATGCTTACGTATTTAGATTGTCTATACATTTACTTACTGATCACTCTGTCTAATTTACTAGCATTATGTTTGTCGATTTCATGATACTTTTTCTAGGCCCTTGCCGTATATCATAAATTTATATTCTCTCCTGCAATAGCGCCCTTGTCATATACTAAGTCATCATTTAGAATTGTTAAGAATCAGATTATATTGTTCTGATATCTTATGTAATAATAGTATATCTATTTTGGGGAAAATGGACCTGCTGTATCCCCATCTTTAAACGTCCAATTGGATCTTAAACCTTTATGTTAATTTTCATATCAGTTTCTATTACAAAGTACAAAAAAGAGTCCTGTTAACCGAAATCTTTATATGCTAAATAATAAACAAAGTATGTATAAATTGGATAAGTGAAGGCACCGAATGCGTGATGTTAAATCCTGGATTTAGAATTCATTTGAAGACACTTCGGTATCATTGCTGCAAGTTGGATTTGAATAGCTTGTGGTGATTATTATTATGACTAGACGTGGTTACAAAAATTGTTGGTACATTTAGGTTTTACAATTTGATGTTACCTGAATCTGAATGATGCAGTTGTTACCAGTTGGGAAAAGAGAAAAGAATATATGGTATGTATTAAAAGACTGTTATCAATATTACCTCTTTCTTGTACAGTAGATGTAGGCTGATGAGCAAACTTCAATCAAGAGGACATGAGTCGGTTTTTGTTAGTTCTTTACGAGGCAATTCATGTATTGAAAGAAGCATGTTGAGATAAATTTGCTCAAGAACTAGACTACCAGTGCACTTTATTCTAATTAGATTAAGCAGCAAAAACATAGCAGTAAAAACATGGATAAAATCTATAATTTACATCAGTGGAAAATGATGATACTTATTATGTAACATTGCCCATTTCAAACCATCACAGATATTGATTATGTAGTTAGTTAATGCCTTATCTTAAACATCAGAACCCAACAACAATGAACTTTTACTTATTTTATACAGTAATCCATAATTTAGTTTCGATGGTGACGCTGGCTTGATGCTTTTAGGGAAAAGTGGAGTGGTTTTTGCTGTAAAACTGTATCCGGCTGGAGCAACTACCAACTCTCAGGATGGTGTTACAGATATTTTTGGGAAATGCCTGCCCGTTCTCGAACAAATGATAGAGCACAGTATGCCGCTTCTAGTAAGTAGTTTTCACTGCCACATTATCTGCATTAGAATAATAGTCTTCTATATATTGCAACTGGGTTTCTTTTACCTTTGTCTTTTTTGTATATCTTCTTCCTCTTTTTCTTAAAGTACCAATATAAAATGCTTGTTTAGTTTCTTGTGTTACACTTATAATTAATTTACGCTCATGGAATGAATTGGGTATATAAGTTACCATTATGAACTTCATTTTCTTGTATTATGACAATACATCTGAAGAAAATAAGTGTTTTAGATATATTTGCTTCCTAGCATAATTGTCGTCTGAGATACCGTCAGGGTATAAATATAAATGGTTGTCTCAGAAAATATCACGATAGTAGTGTATTACCAACATGGT